>JABUQX010057261.1:12500-21137 GCA_015478945.1 Trachelipus rathkii | reverse complement strand
AGTCCTGTTTGTCACAGAGATCATGATATCTCGAAAACAAAGATAGGTACAAGAAAATGATAACATATATGGAATCAGCGTGATGAAATTTGTATGGAAAATTGAAAAAAAAAATTTATTTTATTTTATTTTTTTTATATCTCCAAAACTACGATTAGGTAGAAGAAAACTAAACATATATGGAATCAGCGTTAAAAATTCTTTTAGGGGCTCGAGCGACGGTGCGGACAGAGGGGGGACGTTTTCAATACCCCGTAGGGGGGGGAGGAACCCCCGCGGACACCCAAATACAAAGAGCGGGGTTCCGGAGACCTCCGGAGGAGGGAAAATAGTCCAACCCGTCGTCCCCCAGGAGGCCGAGAGACCCGACTCTTTGTATCTTTGCGGTTTACCCTTGGCGTATTCTTTAGTTAAAAAAAAAAAAATTTTTTTTCATACATATTTCAATACGCTGATTCTAAATATGGTATTAGTTTTTTAACCTATCGTAGTTTTGGAGATAGTAAAAAAAATAAAAAAAAAAAGTAAAAATTTTTTTTCATTTTCCATACAAATTCATTACGTGATTCCATATATGTTATCAGTTTTCTATGTTGTGGTTCGGATATTATGTTGGTTTAGAATATCTCGCTGAAAAAGGATTTAGTTTTACGCATTATATAGACTTATTACTATATAATATATATATATATATATAGTAGTATATAGTATATAGTATATATATATATATATAAATTATATATATAAATCATATGAATGGGTAGTAAAATGCATAGTAGGAGTATATTTTTAAACTTGTGTTAAATTTCTTGGCTTGCATATCGCATACTAATGAACTATTTTTCTATTGTCATAATAATATTGGATATGTGAGATACATGAATATATATATATATAATATAAATTAACCTACCCAAGTGTAATCTTCCAGGTACGCCACTGATATATATGTTAATAACTATAGTAAGGACATATTAATTATATAAATATATTTAATATAATATATAATATATACATATAATTAATTACATAAAAATATTAAATATTATATATAATTATATATATAATATTCAATAATATATAATTATATAATTTGAGAATACTAATTTAAGTAATAGGGTGTGAGAGTACTTCATATTAGATATTATGATGTAGTACGATTAACTATATAGAGATATTTACTATGATGAGAGTATTATAAATAATTATATATATATATATTTAGTTAAAATAAGTTAATAATTATTATTTACTATGAGTATATATATTATATATATCAGCGTATTGTATATATTACGAAGTAAACGTTCATATATATATATATATAATAATATAATATAGTATTATATATATATATATATTTTATATTTATAGATATATAAATATATATTTTATATTAATCAATTATAAATATATATATATTGACTTATTATAGTATATTATTATAATTAATACAAACAAGTATATATTTATATATATATCAATAATATATATATTATTATAATTATATAATTATTACTATATTATATATTTATTTATATATTAGATATATAGTGATTATAATTATTACATATTAATATATATATATATATAGCTATTTATAATAGTATAATATAATAGTAATATAAGTATAAATACTAAAAATATATATAATATTAATAATTTATATTAGTTATGAAATCAAATATAGAAAAACGATAAAGTGGGAAATATATAAATCATATACTAACGTTCTCTACTAGTTTGCTATAAGTACGCTCACTGATATAGAATTAATAAAATATAACAGAGCTATAGTTAGTCGATCAAGAGATTGAATAGCAAGGCGGTACATATAATAATATATACGCCGGTATTATAACTATATATATACTCATTATAGTATTATATAGTATGCGTATAATATAGTTATATGGTCCTTCTAGTGACTTACGTGAGTACTACATTTAGTACGGGGCGCCTAGTAAACACGTCATACCAGGGCATGACCTATCGTATGAGTGAGGTATAGCGCATAGTATTATTCAGTCGATGGATCTGACAGTGACGCACCCGCAAGTCGAAGACAGCGGCGACAGACGCCAGATTCCGCGAATGCATATGTTCTTTGCGCGAGCCGATATACGGCCACACATGACCGGGGCTTGGCGACCGCGGGCCCGCCCTTAACTTGCGATCGAATCAGCCAGTCTGAAGGTCGTTGCGGCCGTTCGCTGGCAACTGCTAGACTCAGAAAACAGCCGGCTAACTGACAGGACCGGCGGTTGTCAACTCGGTCTGCACAACTCGAAACTGCAAACCGCAAACGCAGACCCGTCAACCGGTTCTCACTCGTGTCTTCATAAGATCGCAACTCGGTGGTATCAGTCAAGTAATAGTTTTCAAGAGGAATACTGCCTGTATGCTATTCAAGACTTTCCCTCCCTCAGTCGTGCGCTTCACTGCGCATTGTACCGGGCCTTAGATTGACTATATGACTACGCAACTCATTATACTCTATTCCGTTCATTGAGTGAGTCTATGTAGTTTATACTGACTTGTTGAGTACTTTTGTCTAGTAGGTTCCCAAGTACCCTGAACGGTAGTAATTAACACCGCTCAATCGTACCCAGGCCGAACTAGGCGACGTACCTCACGGTAATATACTATCATCCATTAAAGAGATCTCTGTAACTAGATATAGGTAGATCAGTACATGTCACCTATATGAGGATGACTATTAGATATAAAATAGTGGAGTATGTACTTTGGTGAAAATGTAAATACGAAAGAGAGGAAAATTATTTATCTTACCACTGACAAGATTATTATTTTTATTATTAGTATTATTATTTATTATTTATTATATATTATTATTATATTATAAAATATTATTAGTTATTATTATTATTAGTTATATATTATTATTAATGGTGGAATTATTATTATTTTGGAAGTTATTATTATTATAAGTATGATTATTGATTATAATTTATTATTTTTGATAAATATTATATAATTGATTAGTTTATATTAGTTATATTATTATAATTATTATTATTATTCATTAAACTGGTCAGCAAAAATAACATTTTTGGTAATGTTCTCTTAACTCCATTATGTAATCTTACTAAGTTTGAGGTGAGATAATAAGCGAAGTATGACAGAAGAAAAATCTTTTATTGGCTCTAGTTGTTGTGGATAGTACTTACAAAGGTGGAAATATGTTATTTTTAACGGATTAAGAATAACGAACATTTTAATTACATGTAGTCAAGCAACATTCAAGCTGCATTTATAACTTACCTGTAGATGGGTTACCTTGATAAGGGGAGATCCAAATTGATGAATGAATACCTGGCAGGTGGTTCGATGTGAAGAGTAACATCATATGTTGAACTTCATGAGTATCGTTTCTCTTTGGCTTGCCTCTTGATTAAAGATGAGTCCGGAGGCATCCCTACACTCAGACCAGCAGATTAATCCGCAAGCATAGCATCATTCCAACGGCCTGATATTTTATGTTATCCACTTACAGAAAATAACCGCTGATGAAGATCTTTCTCCATGTTCATCACTGAACAACTCCACAACTAGAATGGGAAAAATTAGGTGGGACGTGGAGAAAATGGGAGAATATTTTAGAGGGATCATGTTGCATAATCCGAGAATTGAGTTGAGATATGTATTATCCAGAATGATGTACGGTCACCAAACATGAGTGGATAGTTAGCACTCCTTGTTTGCCCTAAAGGAATTCCTTGGCATAATCATCCTTTTTAGATATATCTAACCTTTACTGTTCTTTACCCTCCAAAAACTCTTTTCAATACGCAGACCTTAAAGTTGGTCAAAATATTGGAAGCAAACAAGAAAGACTATCCTCTCAGATAATACCTTTGAGCATCGATCTCAAGTCTAGTAAAATGTTGGTGCAAGTAAACGTAAATAAGCTAGGTTTGACAGGCGAGGCTAGCTGTACCTTAAGTAGTAGCTGATTTCTATACCTTTTGACAAAAAGTTTATCCCTTGGGGAAAGTGGAAAAGAATCAACAGGCAGTATATTAAGTATACAGAAAGAGTGGAGAAAGATAGAACATTTTTTGAGGTTTCAAGAGAGATCGGCATGACATTTTTACTGGTCTAGTGTTGTCAATAGATCTTGTTTGAAGTGTCAATCTGATTATGTAATGAAATGTACGTATTCTCATATTCCTCTACCCCCGACATACATAAAGAGCTGCTAAGTACTTAGTGTACCCCTGTTGCAATCCTAAGAGTACAACGATGACTTTGAGATCGCCTAACAATTTTCAACCTGGGTTCACTAATATAATTTGAATTGAGTTATTAGATTGAGAAGGGCTGTCATCGTATATTTGCATAAGTCTCCTGTCAAATGCCTCCAGAACTGCGTATCAGACCTAACATTGATTATATAGGAAGGATAGACGGTGCCGTTGTGTAGTGACTCCTAACTTTCAAATTACTAAAACTTGAGAGGTCCATGTAAGAAGGCCTCCGATTCAGATTTATCATGCTTATCAAAATAATCAAAACATTTCATAAAGTTACTAATTTAACGTATCCGCAGCAAAACAGCCAGATTGGTTTTGCATTCTCAAAAAGAAGGGGAAGCATAGATCCCTCAATGATGTCTCTGTACTGTTCAACCTTAATCATACAAGTTCTAGAAGAAGATTCTTATATGATGTTAGTCATTGACTGCTAAAAGTCTTGCCTTTAAACATTCCTTTGACAAAGTTAAAACAAATGGTCTCGAATGAGATCACCTCAATTCCGCTTGTTTGATACAGTACGGTGACGAGTGTATCATGCGATTTACCTCAAAATTCGGTTTTATGGGATGGATTAATGGAAGGGTTGTTGAGTGTCTAATTCTTCTTTCCTATCCACTTGTCAATATTATTTATCTATACTTCAAGCGTCATAATAAAAAAGTTTGAGAGATTATTTAGTTATTAAATAAGGACTTATTAGAAAATTATATCTTATATCATGCCCCGTTGGTGATTATTATGAACTATCATCTGAATTTTGGAATTAAGGGCTGATATGAAGCAGATCAGAAGCTTGGTTTCTTACTTGGAATCACCAATGCCTACAATTGTGATCAGATAAGGAGTCAAGTAAGAGGACCCCGTTTAGACTATGCATTGTGTCATATGGATAAATCCTAGTTAAGTGGATAACACTGTGAGTCCAATAGCCATCACGGAGTGCAACTCAAGCATCAGAAAAGCCATATATTCGTCTGTTATACTTGTTGCACAGCTGCTATTTGGCTCTTAGTAGTAACTGTAGCAAGAGTCTGCAGGACATATTTATGTGGAGCCGCGATAATACTGTTAATAGTCCTGGTCCCCCTGGAACGTCTTCAATACTATCGTAGAAATTAAATTGCCGTTGTTATAGGGCCAAGTCTTCATCAAACGTGTTAGGATGTCAGATGGCAGCTTACGTACAACGAAAAATGTCTGATAACAATTTACTCATCCTTCATGTGTGACAAAAATAGTTCAGCCAAATTAACTTCATTTTCGGTGGTTCATTCCTGGCAGGGTTATACAGGAATTTTACACATTCAAAGCACTCCAAAACCAGGGTACAATTCTGAAAAAAATAGGAAAAATGTAGGATACAATATGAAACTCACAAGTCACATTAACAAGTTTATCTATGAACTTAGTTATGCATGATAGGATCAATACGAATGGTTTTTGGATTGTAAGCATTGACGAGGGTGACAACGACTCCCAAAACAACAAATTGTCCTAATACAAATGTGAGACTATTAAGAAAAGTAAGATGTACATTGTCGAGCTGAGTGTTACCTATCCAGTATCCGCCACTAATGAGATGAAAACAAATCATCCAAAAGGCAAAGATAGTCTTAATCGATAAATTTTGTATGATGGATTTTTCGAAGTTATGTGAGTGTACGAGTATACACTTAAAGAGTGTTACTCGTACATATGTTTTGAGCCATGCATGAGTAATTTCTCTCTGCTATGCGGCGCATCTCATATGTGTATCTTACATTATTGATTTAGTTTAATATGTATGATATCAAATGACTTTATAATCAACTACCTAATTAAATGTAAATGAGTTGCTACTATGTGTAATTTATGAAGTTATTCACCCTCCTATCAATGGTATGTTTCAGTCTTTTGATTTCTGATGTGAACATTATACCATGTGAGTACAATTATCAATTTTTCATTCAATTAATATTATCTATTTATTTGCGGCCTCGTAATAGGATAGTTATATGTTGCCATTTTACTCTCATTCTATACTTACAAATTAATCACATATAATCATATCTACAATAGATATGATATCTTACAATTATTTATTTGATTTTAAGTTTATTTAATTTAATATTGTTTATATGATCAGTCGTTTTTCATTAATATGATCCTATGATTGTGCAGTTAAAAGTATAGAGTTTGTTTATTCTAAGTTAAATATTTTCCAGGAAGTAGTAGGATAGGTAACATCAAACAGAAATTGTTAGAATTATCAACTTTTAGTGTAGTCTCGAGAGCCTGTCAACCTGTGTTGGTGAAAAATTTATAAAACGGTATAGTGAAGAGAAAATAAAGAAATAATAGCGAGTGAACCAAGAACAGAAACGGGCAATCGCGTGCGTACTCATGATAGCAAAAGAACCATAGAGCTGTTCGCTCCATATTCACAGCAGACGATATTTAAATATTAAAGTCCAATTAAATGACATTAGTATAAATATAGGATAATAGTATGTCCATAATGAGGGGAGTGTAAAATATAATATATATAAAAGCTGTTAATAGATCGTAAAAGAGAGTGTGGTACGTATATGTAATAGTAGAGTTATAGGTAGTATATAATTTATAAGTATATAATAGATACCCGTATACTATAATATATGTAGTATAGTTATATATTTATTCAGGTAACCACCACTCACTTGCCTCGAGCGCCTTTTTCAAGTAGGGGCGGAAAAAAAAACATGGAAAAACCCACCCAATCCCCAGCCTAAGGCAAATCTCTCAATCTCTCAGGTAAGCGCAGACGTGGGCTTTAAAGTTGAGGAAGATTATATACATTGAAAAAACAGTAAAGATGCAAGGATTCCACAGAACGAGAAGTAGCTGGTAAAGAAAGAGCACCACAACGAACAAGTCTGGGGATTTCAATACTCACGCAACAATTCATGCGAGAGCATGGCACCCCTGTATTGCGAGTGGCGACGCAATGGAGGTGGAATATGAGCGGCCAACTCCCCTGAGCATCTACCGTTGTATGTACCTATAGAAAAGAGATAGTGCGCCAACTCAGCCGCAGAGATAGCAGGGTCAGGAGAGTTTGAATAGTAGGACAGCTTTATTAGTCTTTAGCTTTAACTCAACCCCTATCCAATAGAAGGGTGGAGCCGGAGTCCCCAAAATTGAGAACCAGTACTCCAATGCAAGGGCGAATTAAGGCACTTATATAAGCTGGAAGCAAGGCTGTGTCAGTAGGAAAAAAATTCCCGCAACCTGAACAGAATTCGCCAGTTTCTTGGTGAGGGCCACTTACCAGCGCATGAAATATAGGTTTCCAAGACATTTTATTGTTTATTGTTAAGACCAAGAATGATTTATGTTAGTCACAGGAGGAGGACGTTAGAAACCTGTCGAAGGAAATAGGAAAGTTGGGAGGTGTCTTAAGAGGGAGACTGTTGAGAAGATTGAGTTTATTAAAGAGTTGAAATGTTTAAAAGTTTGCGGTGACCCACCTGGGAAATTCCATCCAGATCGACCAAGGATAGAATTGGAAAGTTGAAGACGAGAGGCAACTCTAGAAGCAAAGATGGGAGCAGATTTGAAGTGAGTTAGAAGAATGAGGTTGATCATCGATTTAAAGAGTGAAACAGAGTTGGAAGTCACGAGGCTGAGGAGATCGTTGAATGAAAAGTAGAATGAAGTTGGAGAAAGAACAGAACCTTGCTGAACACCACAATTAAACAGGAAAGGAGAAGAGAGTAGCTTCCATTCAAAGATTGCTGATTATAGAGCGATCGGAGAGAAAAACTAGACATAAGTAAGCAAGAGAAGGAGGAAACCCAAAGGAAGGAGCTTAGAGAGCAGGGACGCGTGCCAAACCCGTCAAAAGCTTTGGATATGTCACGCCAACACGCAAGACTCCCCATGGTCCCAAAGGGCAGAAGACCATAGATCAGATTAGGATAGGAAGTTATGTCACCAGTTGACCCTGAGCGTCGAAAGCCATACTGATGATCTGAAAAAATGGAATGAAGACTCCAGATGATCCAGTAAATGAGAGTTAAGAAGAGTTTCAAGATCTTAGATAGAATACAAGTGTGAGCTATAGGGAGATAGTTAGAAGATCAGAGTGGCTACCTTATTTTTTCGGATCGGTTTGGACATTTGCGCGCTTCCAGCACTGAGAAAAGTATTTAGTTAATAAAGACATAGAGAGTAGAGTTGAAAGAGGACAGGCGCCAGCTCAGAAGAACACTCCCTTCAAAACACTGGGAGGAATGCCATCTGGGCCACTTAGACTTCCTGGCGTTCATTAAGATCTCAGGATCCACATGGCACACGATCAATGTGTAATCACAGGTAAAGACATCGGAAACCTGAG
>JABUQX010057261.1:0-7500 GCA_015478945.1 Trachelipus rathkii | reverse complement strand
ATATATATATATCATTCATATATATATATATATATATATATATATATATATATATATAATTTATATATATTATATATATATATATATATATATAATATATATATTATATATATATATATATATATATAATATACTATATATATAATAATATATATATATATATTATTATATTATATATATATATATATATATATTATAAATATATATATTTGATATATTATTTTTATATATAATACTATATATATATGGTATATATATATATAATATATATATATATATATATATATTATATATATATATATATATATATATATATATATATATATATATATATATATATATATATTATGTTTAATATATATTTATATTATATATATATATTTATTCTTTTCTCATGTATGTATTTTTTTTATAAATTATTTAATACATGCATATTTTCTTCAACCAAAAGGTTCTATTAATTTTGAACGTAGCGACTTACTGAGGTCTAACCAGTTCCAGTTACAAACAAATAAATGCACTCGCTCAGCACTTCGAGGGAAAAAACTTCTCCATTCTTGCCTTTCCTTCAAATGAATTTGGATTGGTAAGTAAGACTTAGTAGAAATTTAAAAATGCTATTTATTATTATTGTTATTATTATAATTATTATTATTATTATTATTATTATTATTATTATTATTATTATTATTATTATTATTATTATTATTATTATTATTATTATTATTATTATTATTATTATTATTTTCTTTTATTTTATTTTAACATTTTTATTATCATTATTATTATTATTCATTATTATTATTATTATTATTATTATTATTATATTATTATTATTATTATTATTATTTATTATTATTATTAATTATTATTATTATTATTATTATTATATTATTATTATATATTATATTATTATTATTATTATTATATTATTATTATTATTATTTTATTTTAACGTGATTTTTTTCTTTATACTGAAGAAATTTTCTTTAAAATTATTCTAGAATAATATAAATCTACCGATTTTATCAATGTTTCAATCTTTCTTCCGTATATTTTTATTTTTTAGATTTAAGCAATCTTATTAGATAATATAAATATTTTAAAAACTATTAACAAAAATAAATAAATAAAACTAATAATATTAAAAAGTTACAAAAGTTAACGTACATGCCTTTATATATATATATATATATATTATATATATATATATATATATTATATATATATATAAATTATATATATAATAATATATATATATATATATATATAATATATATATTATATATATATATAATATATATATATATCATAATATATATACATATATATATATATATATATAATATATATATATATATATATAATAGTATATATATATATATATATATATATATATATATATATATATTATATATATATATATATATATATATATATATATATATATATATATATATATATTATATATATATACTATATTATATATAATATAAAGTAGTTGCATGCAGGAGTTTGACCGCCTACAGCTTTTTCTCAAAAAGTATATAAGAGATATTTGCTTTAAACTTGGAATATAATGTATATATGGATAAGCCTCGAATCCGGTGTAAATTTCAAGTTCTGCTAGGAATGTATATAAGGAGGGGGGTCACCCCGAGGGCTGTGACACCGTATTGCGCTTACCGCTTTGTTGCTTGATCTGCGTGGCTGAGTTTAGGCCTAACGAGCGTTTGGGCGACCGACCATTTGGAGGTCAAACAGACCAAAGGTCTGTTTGACCGACAGACACAGACTGAGCGCGCTTGCGCATACCCATACACATTATTATTATTAATTATTACATCGGAAGATTCGATTTCCGAAGGAAATCGAATCTGAGTCGAAAAAACGATCATTCCTGTAAGGACTCGTTTTTTACGCAACTTGGATTCTGTATTCCGCCATGGTTGCTTCTTCGCCATCCGGTTCTGAGTCCAATATATATCTATAGAAGTTAGAGTTATCGTATTGGTTAAAATTTGGAGGGGTGTTAGATTGGGGCAGGTACCCGATGTTTGTTATGACGAACGTTACATCCCCACAGGGTTCCCCCTGAAGGACCCCACCCCTCTTAAAAAAATCGGAAGTGTCGTAATTGGCTGAATTTGGTAGAGAGGATTCAGGAGTTGCAATTTCTAGAAATAACTTGATATGTGAACTGGGAGTTGGCTCCGGCACCGGTGCTGGAGCCACTGCGGTGCCGAGTTAATAAACAGTTCGTATAACAACAATGTAGGTGTCCTTATATATGTTATCGAGTCGTAGAGTTCGAATATGTGGGTTATAAGATCGTGCGGGGTGTCTAGGCCCCCTCCCATTAGGGGGTCTCGACTGAAAAAAAAGAGAGCACAGAGTGCAAAAAAAACAAAGGAGGAACGAAAGAAGGATGAGAGATGAATAAAAGAAGGAAAGAATGGAGAAGGAATCTGAATCTATAGAGTTTGAGTTGACAATGGAGCCAATGCAGGCACCAGTGCGATGTTTAGTTAATAAATATTTATGTAATGATACAATATTTGTGTCTTTATATATGTTTATAAGGATGTAGATCTCAACTAAGGATGTTTGAGACTACCTCATGAGCAAGAACGTAGCGTCCATCATGCTCCTGTGTCGATGCGGCGCGCCCGTAAGGGCGCAATGCCAGTTCAATCCCCGGCGCGATCACGCGTTGCGCGGCGCCTGCCGGGCGCGGCCCGCCCGGCGCGCCCACCGGCGCGATCCGCACGCGTGTGCGCGCCCGCAGCGCGCGTCCTGCCGCACGCGATCCGACGCAGTGAGGGGGTGCGGAGCGCGCATCCCCCCTTGCGCCTACCGCATGTACGATCCGCTACGAAGAATGCCAAAACGTGTTCTGGTTTTCAACTTAATTTTATTTATTTCAAAAAATTTATAACAAATTTTATTTTTAAATATTTTTTGTTTTTACTAAATTTTTTTTAAGCTTTTCATGTTTTTAACGTAAAAATTTACGTTTTTACATACCCTAAATCAGTAAATCAGTAAATCTGTAAACACCATCCAACCACCTTCTGTCCATATATATCTATTGATCTATTGATCTATTGATCTATGATTCAAGTCATATTTTTATTAAAATTGCTATGTTTTACATTACCCTAAATCAGTAAATCAGTAAATCAAGCCACCCAAACCTACCCTCCTGTTTCCAATTCATGATCTATTGATCTATTGATCTATTGATCTATTGATCTATTGATTAAGGTCAAATTTTTTACTAAAATTGTAACTTTTTACATACCCTAAATCAGTAAATCAGTAAATCAAACCACCCAACCTACCCTCCCGCCCAACCATGATCTAGATCTTTATCTTAATCTATTGATCTATTGATCTATGAAGAAAGGTCAAATTTTTTTTACTCAAGTTTGAACGTTTTAACATACCCCAAATGAGTAAAATCAGTAAATCAAACACTCCTTCCCCCACTACCCCTCCTGGGGCCAGGGGTGGTATATGTGGTTGATTAGAGTTTGATCTATTGATCTATTGATCTATTGATTCAAGTCATATTTTTCTTTGGTATAAAGTTCTTTTGAAAAAAAGCGGGAAAAGAAAACAAGTTTTATTTTAAAGCCTTTATAACATAAGTGCAGCCCTTTTCTTATTCAATAGTGTTCGGGGGTCAATCTAGAATGGACGTTGGTAAATTTATGTTCCGCACACCTGCTACATGTCTTGTGTCTGGTCCTACTGGGTGTGGGAAAACCTTTCTGTTATTAAACATTTTAAAAGAGGTCGAGATTTTCGAACAACAACCTGTTAAAATCATATGGTGTTACAGTGTTTATCAAGAAAAGTTTAAAGATTACAAAGATGTAATCGAATTTCACGAAGGGTTATATGATATAAAAGCTCTTCAATCTTTACCAGGACATAAAATTATAATCCTTGATGATTTGATGCATAAATTGAATGAGGATATAGCAGAAACTTTCACAGTTTACTCTCATCATTTAAACATCACAGTATTTTTTATAACTCAGAATATCTTTCACCAGAATAAGTATATGAGGGATGTGTCTTTAAACACGCAGTATTTAATCTTGTTCGGCCAAAGAAGGGATATGAGTCAGGTCAATGTTGTGGCTACCCAAATGTTCCCTACTCAACGTAAAGAGTTCCTAAAAGTATATAAAGAAGTTACATCTATACCTCATGGTTATTTACTCTGCGAGCTTCATCCTAAGAACATGCATAGAGTGTTACTGCGTACAAATATCTTACCTAGCGAGATTGAGACAGTATACATACCTGAATAATGAGTACTCTAGTAGCACATTATTTACCTCTTATGAGAAAATTTAAAACCCTGAAACCTTCAGAAAAACGTAAACTGATCTGTGAAGATGAAAAATTTATCCAATGTATAGCAGAAGTATGCCTAAATCTTATAAAGGGAAATGTTCCTTTAAACAGACCTCAGAAGGTAAAGCTACGTCGTCATAGAAACATCATTAAAAAACTTGCGGGGAACGTAAGAAAGCTTAAAAATAAAAAGAAGCTATTACAGAAAGGTGGTGGTGTGTTCCTGCCTTTACTCTTTTCCGTTATAGCCCCTTTGATAACCAAGTGGCTTGCTCAATGATGAAGAAGGTAGTGGTTTTACCCTACAACTATTATGCAGATGTTTGGAATATAAACACAGGAACCCTTACCTCTACACAGCAGCAAACAACAGCAACAACAACAGCAGCAACAACAACACAATACAACATCCAGCAACAACAACCCAACAACAACAACAACAACAACAGTTCGAACAACCTCTATCAGACATTCATCAACATCAGATCGGATATAATCCTTATCACCCATTGATTCAACAGCAGCCTTTGAGTTTATATGATCCTCAAGTTGAACAGATAAATAATTATGAGAAGGAACTGCAGCAAATATTAAACTCCAACGTTAACATTCATGAAAAAAGAATCCTATATCAAAACGCTATACAAAAATTAGTTGATTTAAAAGTTTTATTAAAATCACCCAAGGAAGATACAGCTCTAACTGCGGATACTAAACCCGCTTGGTGAAAAGAGAAGCTAATTTTAGACATATACTCCAGGAAAGCTTACCAGTAAGGAGTAAGAAAACGGGTGTAGCTCTATATAATATTTTAAAAGATCAGATTACTTGGAATGATCTCGGTCAAATCATTATTGATGGAGAAGTCCTAGCTGGTTCGAATATTGTTGACTTGATATCTGATCTCTCACGTGAATGGAAGAAGGTCCCTGTGGCAGGTTGGAACAGAATCAAACAAGAACTTCAGACTATTAATTTTCCAAGAAGTTTAATCCTGAATAAACAAAGATTAGCGGATCTGGATAATATTCCATTGACACCTAGACCTGATGCAAGTCCCGCTGGTACTTCTTTCGCATCGGATAGATTAAAGTTGATAAGTAGAAACACATTACGTTCAAGAACGGGCCGAATAAGAAAAAATCCACACAAAGTATCAAAGTGGATTAGCACATGATTATTTATTATGATTTTTTTTATATGATTGTATTATTTGTAATTTAAAATTATGTATATATTCTATGTTATCTTTCTGTATACATATGGTATGTTTTTTATACTTGTAATTTAAAATAGTTAATATTATAAATTATATACATTTGATTTTTTATATCACCTTTCAGTATAAAATGAATAAAATTTTTATTGTTAATGTCATTGTGAATCATGGAGGCTAAGGAAGCTTTGATGTGAAACAACCATACAGTTACGGGGGTTTTTCAAGGTTTGCTTCAAAGTTTTCCTCCAAATAATAAAAAAGAATTGAAAAATATTTAGAAGGTGAGGATGCGCTTTTACCTTTCATAAACCTATACGAAAAAAATTTCCGACATGGAAAACCATAAGCGTATGGCATGTAGATTTGACAGATATGATAAAATATAAATCTTACAATGAAGGGTATCGATATATTCTTTTTGTGATAGATGTATATTCCAGATACTTATGGTTAAAGCCCCTAAAAGATAAAAAATCGAAAACTGTTGCTGAAGCTGTGAGAGAAATTATAAATAAGGATAACAGATATCCTCAATTGATGTGGTCAGATAAAGGTTCAGAATCTTTAGGTAAAGAGTTTCAAGAAATAGTTACTGAGTATGATATAGGGTATTACAACACATTTTCAGTTAATAAAGCCGCAATAGTTGAAAGAGTACAAAGAACTATAAAAGAAAGAATGCATAGGTATTTCACGAAGATGAATACATTTAAATATTTCGATATACTACAAGACCTGGCTTACTCCTATAATCGGTCTCATCATAGAACACTTAAGAATACCCCTATAGAGATGGTAAAGACAAAACCGTTTGTACCTATCAACCCAAAGGGAAAAATAAAAGATAACACAGGCATTAAAGTAGGAGATTATGTAAGAGTATCCAGGACTGATGAAAATTTCAGAAAAGGGTATGAAGCCGGATGGTCGAGAGAGGTTTTTAAAGTAGACAGTATCAGAGAATTCCCTAGAGACAGGTTAAAATTATACTATCTTGAGGATTTAGACGGAGAAAAAATAAAAGGGGGATTCTATAAACAAGAAATACAGAAAATACAATTTGATCCTAAGAGTCATGAGTATAAAATAGAAAAAATAGTAGGATCTAAAGGAAAGGTAAAAAATAAACAGTTCTCTTGTCAAATGGGGTGTGGCTACCCAATGAGTTTAACAGTTATTATAAATGCTAGTGAAATTAGGAAACATTGATCAGTTTACTTTGTGAACAATGGAGAGTGAAGATCATTTCTATTTAACGCTGCCCTCATCGGCTTCTATGGATCTACATCCGGAAAATAAAATATCAGACTATACCACAGAGTTATTGAACCCTATAACTTTCGATAGAGAACGGTATGAAGCAGGATTAAGTGAAATAATTCTCGATGTTGGTATAGAGAATATACCTGTTACAAATTTGGCGTTTACGATATTTAGAAATGTTGATAATGTTAAAAATGTATTAAAAAGTAACGCTAGTACGGCAACCCTCAAACGAGGCAAGAATGAATATTTCTACGAAAATTATGTAATAAACAATGGTCTCTATAAATCGATGACCGAGGTGTTCATAGACTTAAACAAAAAATTTGAAGCAAGTGAATTATGTAAAGATTTAGTGTTTCTTGTTAATAAACCTGTTAACGAAGATAACGTGTTAATCACATTAAAATCTCATAAGGACGTGAACCTGAAAGATATAAGTTTATTTATTTTCCGCCCTTCAGTTTGGTTTCGTAGTTGTTGTTACTCACATATATACAAAATATCGCGAAATAATAAACCACCTCTAAAGGCTCTAATGCATTATATACCAACGATGGAAGAGTATGTCACAAAAAATGACACCGTGACTTCATTACATTTTGTATGCATGCCTTCTAAGATGTTTCAAGATCCTGGTATGGCCT
>JABUQX010057260.1:7500-12500 GCA_015478945.1 Trachelipus rathkii | reverse complement strand
TTTACTAGAAAGCTACCCTTATCCTTATGCCCAGCTGTTTCCTCTACCTTACCCTTAACAAAGTCATAATATCTATAAAATTTGCTGGCACCCCTCTCATGTAGAAATTCCTCCGGATAATGAAGAGGCGGACCGGCATGCTAATCTGACCTCTGTAGACGGTCCGAGTTCCTTTCGAGGCTCTAAAGATGCCCACCTTCTTTCTTCCGATTATTTCCCACATCCGCAGCGGTTTCCGGGTCCGCTTGCGAGCGATGGATTTGAATTCTTCATTGAAAAAGATTATTCTTCTCAACTCACCCCTAGTGTGGCTTCTTCTGCTGCTGCCAATCGCTACTAATTATTGTAGCTGACCTGCCTTCGTATCGGCCACACTAATTTTGTTCATAGCTCATGTCCAACGAACCCCTTCTCTACTTGTCGTTTTGTAAACTTCATAATTCTACGACAGACCGGCATATATTCCTGACTGCCTGCGCTTCCGTTGTCCGCCAAACGTTTTTCGCCCTGCCTGATCTAGACCTCTGATGAACGCCTGCGTTTTCTCTTGGCTGATTCTCCATCTTTCCGTTTTGATTCTTTTGCTTTCTTCACGAACTCCAACTACTATATGTGATTTAATGTTTTCTTTCGCTGATTCTTTTCTGTTATTTTTTCCGATATTCCTGCATTACTGTAGTCTCGTACTCCCGCTACTGGGCTTAGGATTTGATATTTTCGTCACTTCCAAGTTTCTGCAGTATCTGGTTTAAAGGTCGTCCCTGAGGCGGGCTCTCCTGTCCCCAGCATTGTCGCCTTCCAGTAAGCAGTGACGATCTTCTGTACACCTTACTAATATATATATATATATATATATATATATATATATATATATATATATATTATATATATATATATATATATATATATATATATATATATATATATATATATATATATATATATATATATATATATATATATATATATATATATATATATATATATATATATATATATATTATTATTATTATTATATTATTATATTATTATATATACATATTATTATTATTATATATATATTATTATTATATATATAATATATATATATATATATATATATATATATTACATATATTATATATATATATATATATATATATATATATATATATATTATTATTAATTTATATATATATATTATTATTATATTTCATATTATTATATATATATATATATATTATTTATTTATATATATATTATATATTATTATTATTATATATATATATATTATTATTATTATTATTATATATATATATATATATTATTATTATTATATTGTATATATTATTATTATATATATATATATATATATATATATATATATATATATATATATATATATTATTATTTATTATTAAATATATATATATATATATATATTATATATAAAATCGTTGTTCACATATTTCAATTTTTCTCTTATCTTAAGCTTACTTTTCTTTAGAGATAAATACTGTCACTTCACGGGCAGAGTCTCTCATCAAGGGAGGAGGTGTACTTTAACGTCCGGAGCAGGACGGAGCAAGCCTAAGGGAGAGACACCACATTCTCCCCACCCGACCAGTTGCGAACCTGGGGACCCTCACTTTGTTTGGCGAGTGCTCTAACACTAAGCTATCGGGCGCTTTTATATAAATAAATATGAAATACATAAAAAAAAATATATACATATATATATATCATTAGTAATAATTACTGTCATTATCATTATTACTTTCACTATTAATATCACTATTATTATTATCACAACTATCATTATTATCATCATTACCGTTATCGTTGTCATCACTATCATTAATAACATCATTATTAGTATCATTATCATCACTGCCACTATCATTATCAATACTATCATTAACATTAACACAACTATTATCGTTATTACTATATTATCATTATCGCTATCATCATCACTATCACTTATTATTATTATCATTACCATTATTATAATTATTATTACTATCATTATACACTATTTTATATGTGAACCATATAATAATAACGTTCTTCATGGGAAGATAAATTGAAACAGCTGAGGGGATTCCCAGCCTCAGTCAGCTGATAATAAGAGACCCTCTTCAATGGGTAATGGCGAAGACGTTGCCATCCAAATTCCAGTTCTTCTATAAATATATTTGAAGGTAAAAGCCTACTTTTTGCAGTGTATAAAATATTTGAAATTAATTTCATTTCCAAAAGAATTATGTTGAGCCATATATATATATATATATATATATATATATATATATATATATATATTATATATTTATATATAGATATATATATATATATATATTATATATATATATATTTATATATATATATATATATATATATATATATATATATATATATATATATATATATATATATATATATATATATATATATATATGTAATTTTTATAAGTGGGCACTGCTAACTCGATGGATTTAGTACTTTTCGGGTCTTTAAATTAGGCTTCTTCTGTTGCTTGTTCTTGATATTGGAGTTAAATTTAGTTTACATATTCATCAAAATTAAATTCTCTCAAATATTTAATTTTGGCCTCCTCCCAGTACTAAAAAATATACATTGTATAATGTATATTATGTACCTTATACAATGTATATTATTTTATTTTTTATATATTATATATATATAATATATATATATATATATTTTATATATATATATATATATATATATATATATATATATATATAGGATATATGTATATATATATATATATATATATATATATATATATATATATATATATATATATATATATATATATATATATATATATATATTTTTTTCTTTTTATTCAAGTGGCCATATTAAAATGTGAAATTTGATTTTAGTTTTTTGTTTTTGAATTTAAAAATAATAATAAAAAAATTTAAAATTTAAAATATTAAAATACACCATGAGCTTAGTTTGAATGCACCCTAATAGTAACGGGAATTTGCTATGACGTCAAAGATCTATTGTTATGATTTTTTTGATGACTAGGCATCCCCGCACAGGAGCTATTGCAACAGATTTGCAGGCTCACACCTTAATAATATTCTTTGGAACCAGAACTATGTTTCTGGTTCTGCCACAACTGGCATAAAATAATAACAATAAAAAATAATAACAATAAATAAAAATCAAACATACATTTGTGGCCACGGAATAAGAAAGAAAAATATTTAGAAGTAAACTAATACAAACATATTTTTTTAATTTTTCAAATAAATACTGATGAAGTAAGTGGCCTAGGCCAGTGGTCTAAGTGGCCTACGCACCCCGAGGGGTACGCAAAGTGATACTTGGGGGTACGCCAAAGAAGTAGCCTCACGATCACTTGCGAGTGTATGATCTTGTATCAAGTGAGTGCGATATATATATATATATATATATATATATATATATAATTTATATATATATATATATATATATATATATATATATATATATATATATATATATATATATATATATATATATATATATATATATATATATATATATTCGCTATCTATGTAATATTCGGGTAAATTTAATGCATCACCCGTAAATAAAATTTAAACTCTTTCATATTTGGAAATGTAGGGCTAGGGTTTGGTTTTATTTGGTTCATACCTAACTCGGGAGTGTTGCACAGGGTTATAAATGTATAAACCGTATGTAACGACAGTGTGTAGGGAATTAAATGGCATAATAAAGAAAACGAAAAAAATATGGATATGATGATTTTATTAATCAACAACAATATTCTACAAATTACAATGTGAAATGCAGCATAAAGGTGTCTAATAATGGGTTGTACCCCCTCTGGCCCTTCCAACTTGATGAAATGATCTTGGAGATAGTCTCCTGCGGGATGTTGTCAAAGAGTTTGCAAGCTCTCTGAGTGTGGACGGAGCATGTTCACGGGCTCGAACACGCCTACCCAACAAATCTCAAACATGTTCAATGGGATTCATGTCCGGGCTCCTCGCAGAAATGGCCAGGAGTCTGATCCCTACCTGTTGTAGGTACCGTTGGACGACCTGTGCAGTGTGCTGTGTGGCGTTGTCATGGAGTAACAAAAAATGGACGCCAATGAAGGACGCGAAAGGCACTATATACCTTTCAGCCGTTAGCGTTCCTCTGCTCACGATATGCAATGCCGTGCGAGCACCCAAACAAATGCCTGCCCACACCATCACAGAGTCACCTCCAAAAGGAATCCTTGGGGAGATATTGCAAGCAGAAAAGTGCTCACCTGCACGTCTCCAAATTCGCTGACGTCCATCTGGTCCATGTAGTGTGAACCTCGACTCATCTGTGAGTGTCCAATCTCCATACGCTTGTGAAAAATGAAATCGCAACCCGATGCTCCCTGATCAGGAGAGGGCCGATGGCAGACCTTGTAATACGTATACTCCACGTTCATTCTGTCGTCTTCTCACTGTACGCTCGGAAATGGGCACATGTCTGACCTCACGGAGCCTGTGTTGTAGCTGTACGCTTGTTTGGAAACGATCACGAAGCACTGCCAGACGGAGGAATCTGTCATCTCTCTCGGACGTCGCCTGACCCTGTCGTCTACGGTTGCTGCCAGTCTCCCTGAACCGACGAAGGATTTGACTGACCGTCGATTGGTTTACCCTGAGTTGCTGAGCCACCTGTCTCTGAGAAT
Organism: Trachelipus rathkii; assembly: GCA_015478945.1. Lineage (NCBI taxonomy): Eukaryota > Metazoa > Arthropoda > Malacostraca > Isopoda > Trachelipodidae > Trachelipus > Trachelipus rathkii. Next base: position 7,804 of record JABUQX010057260.1, on the reverse strand, counting down.
GGCCTGCTTCCGACAGTGTGATAACTCCTATGACACGTTCCTCTTCTCTGACGATGTCTTTCCATTGTGACAGTCTTTGTCAAGCTACGACTTACAGCATAGGGTTTGTTTCGTTAGTTGGTTGGTGTCTTGCCATCTTGTTCTCCTATGAACGTACTTTCGGGATTTCGTAATTTGGTTGGTTGTCTTTATTATGCCATTTAGTTCCATACACGGTGTAGTTACATACGGTATACACTCCGAAGTTAGGTATGACCCAAATAAAACCAAACCTTAGCTCTACATTTCCAAAAATGAAAGAGTT
>JABUQX010057260.1:0-5000 GCA_015478945.1 Trachelipus rathkii | reverse complement strand
GTAGTTTTTGAGATATGGATTGTGGCTCTTCTAGAGGCTGGCCATATATACTGTATATATATATATATATATATATATATATATATATATATATATATATATATATATATATATATATATATATATATATATATATATATATATATATATATATATATATATATATATATATATATATATATATATATATATATATATATATATATATATTTATTTTTATTTTTTTATCAAACACTCACGAGCAGATCCTTTTGGAGAGAGAGAGAGAGAGAGAGAGGGAGAGTGAGAGAGTGAGTATATATATATATATATATATATATATATATATATATATATATATATATATATATATATATATATATATATATATATATATATATATATATGAAAATGAGATACAAATGTATGTAAAGTACTCACCAATTCAACTACTTGAAAAGAAGATGTATTTTTCTTTCTTTTTCTTCTGCGAACTTATTTATAATATTTTCATACCAGGATGGATGATTTGATAACTTACTTAAAAGTTCTGCTTCTATGGAAAGTAATGCCAAATTTGACAGTCTGCCCTGACTCATCGTGCTTCGGAGGGATGTCTTTATACGATTTAGGCAAGAAAAACTCCTTTCAACAGATGCCGTTGTTGCTGGAATTGTGGCGATCAGACTAAAAAGTCTATAAGATTCAGGAAACACATCTTGTAAATCATTCTCTACGATGGTTTTTAAAATAGTTTGAATGTCCTTGTTCCGAAAGAGATTAGCATATGTTTGGTCATAAATCACGGCTAATTCATTACGCAAAAATGATCTGTCAAAAAGATACCATATGTGGCCATTAAAGAATCTAAGGGTTCTTCAGGAAACTTGTTTTGGAAGTTAGAGAATTTTGTGGAATTCCCTAACTGTAGGAATTTTAAGGCCGCTAAATTTGAGAATCTTGCCCTCATCTGAATTATGATATTATCAATTATTTCATAAAGGTTTCTCTTATAATGGCTTGACAATACTGATTCTTCTTCGTGAAGTCTATTTCTCGTTGGAGGAGGAGAAATTTCTGTTGCTTCTCTAGTTTTTTCAATATATTTTTCTAATGATTCTTCGTTTCGCATTTCTTGTATAGCTGCTTCACATAAGGTTATTTGATCTATGCACATTTGGATATCTACTGTTTTCTTCTGCAAGAAATTGTATACTAACTCTGTTTTAATAAAAATTTCTTGAAATACAAACAAATAAAATACAAAATTAAATTCAGACAATTTGTTCTTTAATATTTCTGCTTGATGCCTTGTTTTGCCAGACTTGTCGTCCATTTTCATAAGCTCCTTAAAAGCCTCAATTAATTTAACCCTTTCAGAGGAAAGAGCTGTTAAAAGTTTTGCATGTGAATTCCATCGTATAAAACTGTTAGTAGGTATTCGCTTTCCCACAATTTTATCAAGAATTGCAGTTCTTTTTGTTGATTGGTGAAAAAAAACAGGTATTTCATGCAAGGTGCCAAAAAAGTCATGCACATTTGGATATCTACTGTTTTCTTCTGCAAGATTTAGGCGGTGAGCTAAACAATGTGTGAAAAGAGCATATGGGGTATGGTTACGAATTTGTGCTTGAACTCCATTCAATTCAGATGACATAACGCTAGCCCCATCATAAGTTTGAGCAATAAGTTTCTTACGAAAGTCAAATGGTTCTAATAATTTAATAAGTTCCTCACTAAAACCTGATGCGCTCCTGTTTTCCCCAACCTCAAAAAAACCAAAGAAATGCTCTTTTATGAATCCATTTTCATCAACGAATCTGTAAATAACTGAACATTGTTCGTTCTCGTGTGTGTCGGTTGCTTCATCTACTTGAATTGAAAAGAAAGGAGCATTTATAATACCTTTTTGTATATAATCTTTAATTTCACTTGCAATGCAATCAATAATATCATTTTGAATTGTCTTTGACAAACCAGTAAAACCCCCCAATTTTTCCCAATGAGATTTCATTTCAGTGTCACGTCTTATGATTAAATCAAACATTTCTTTGAAGTTTCCTTGGTTGAAGGAACTTTGACACTCGTCATGACCACGAAATGCAAGTCCTTGTTTACCTAAAAAGCAAGTTATATCGATCAAAAGTTTGAATAATTCTCTATTTTTTTCACTCTGGCATTGTACTCACTTTTATTTCTTAATGCCTGTTCACTTAATTGCTCCAAAATAGTCATATTTTGTTTACGTAACTGTTGAACGCCAATACTATTTAGAATATGTTCTTTGGAACCCCTATGTCTTTCCAAGCTTCTTGATAAGTTTTTCCAATCTCGAAATCCTTCATCACACCAAACAGTCTTTTTTGCACTAAGCAATAAACAAGGCCAGCAATATAAACCATCTTTTTTCACGCTTCCACATAACCACTTAAAGCGATCATACCACACTCTCTTAAACATTCTGTGTTTGTTTTTACTTATTTTAATGGATTTGATATTTGGAGTTGGACTTGCAGTATTTAAAAGGAGTTTTTTTTCTTCTTCACTACGTCTGGCAAACGGAATGGTTAATAAAGAAACCACAATGTCATTTTCTTTTTCACTATCCATATTTTCAAATTTGCAAAAACATTAAAACAACACCGACACACACACCTGTTTTATAATCTGAGAATCCCTACGCACATCTCGAGCTATATATCAGAAAATATGAATTATCAGATGCCAATTAGTAATATTATTGGCACCAAAATTAGAACCAAAATTAACAAAAATTATAACTAAAGTTATTAAAAATAACAAACATGGCACACCTCTGATCTATATATATATATATATATATACATATATATTATTATTATATATATATATATATATTATATATATATATATATATATATATATATATATATATATGTTATATATATATATACATATATATATATATATATATAATATATATATATATATATATATTACATAATATATTATATATATATATATATATATATATATTATTATTATATATATATATATATATATATATATATATATATATATATATATATATATATATATATATATATATATATATATATATATATATATATATGTTTTTTTATTTTTAAAAAAATTATTTTTTTTTATTTTGTTTAAATTTCTTTTAATTATTTATTGCAAAGCGGCAACTCTACTTATGAGTAGTCTTGCCAAATTTCGAGAGGAGGCTTTGTGGAAAAATCCTCAAAATAGACAAAATAAGAATAAGGTTTCTTTTACGTTGCCATGACAACCAGTGTTTTTAAAGCATTATAATTAAGCTCTCTAGTAGGCACAAATCGAAATGCCTCCAGTCAATGATTCATATGAAAAATATTCGGAAGAAAATAAATGATTTTAATGTAAAATTAGCGTCCTTGTATAACATTTTAAACATTATTTTAATAGTAATAAATAGTAATTTGAATTATTTTATTACATTAGTTGCTTTTATTTTTTTTTAGAGGAGGCCCGGCCTCCTGTGCTTCCCCCGTAAAGCCGCGCCTGATATATATATATATATATATATATATATATATATATATATATATATATATATATATAATTATATATATATAAATATATATATATATATATATATATATATATATATATATATATATATATATATATATATATATATATATGTCAGCGTTTCCATTGTCCGTCATATGTATCTTAAAAACTATTAATGCTACAGTAAAACGGAATACATTTTTGGAATCAGCGTAAAGAGTTAGTACTGAAACACTTCTTTTAAAAATAAAGGATTTTAACATCCCTTGATTCTAATTTAGAGGAGAATTTTAAAGGTATCTCTAACTCCCGTGCCCTTTCTGAGTCAGTTTAGATACCGGTTAGGTTTAGGAAAGAATTTCCTGGCGGTATACCGCCCCCGATGCAGGTCGGTCTCGGCCTTCCGGGAACCAGCGGGTAGGGATCATTTCCCTCTGGAGGGGTCTCCGGAACCCCCGCCTTGGTATTTGGGTGTCGCGGGTGTTCCTCCGCTCCCCTTCGGGGTATGGAAAACATCCCCCCCTATGTTCTCCGTCGGCTCGAGCCCCCTAGTGTGCTGTATATATATATATATATATATATATATATATATATATATATATATATATATATATATATATATATATATATATATATATATTATATATATATATATATATATATATATATAAGTATTTAATTTTGTGCACGTGAGAGAGATTTAGCGATTTCAGACCTTACAGACCCCGTTACAAATTTATGACCCCGTTATAATGAACTGTTTTTAGAGATTGCAGATTTTTTGATAGAATTTATCATTTAACACGAACATATTAATTGTTATTTATTACTCATTTATTACATTAATTATACGTTTCAGGGCTAACGTTTTACGCTGATTCCGAAAATGTATTCCTTTTTACTGTAGTATTAATAGTTTTTAAGATACATATGACGGATATAGAGGCTGGCTCATATATATATATATATATATATATATATATATATAGAAGTTATATGCTGGTTATTATATATATATATATATATATATATATATATATATATTACAGGCCTATAGGGGTACAACTTAAAATTATTTTCGTCTTAGGGGTATCAAAAAAGTTGAGACCGCTGGCCTAGGCAACCATACTTAGGCCTGAAGAAACAATAAGAGGAGAGCCTTAATTAACAACAAGGGCCTGCACCTGGATGAAAGGAATAGCTAATAGAGGAAATTCATATTTCTAAAACAGGTACATTTCAACTAAATTCATTATTAGCTGTTGCGTAATTTAGTTTCTTATTGCCCTCCATATTTTATATGGCAGGAATTCAAAAGAGAACTTTTACCCAAATTATTAAACTTAATATTAAAATACCTAATTACCTAAAAATTTACTATCCAAGTTCAAATGCAGGAATTTAAAGTCAAATTTTTAGATTTTAATATCTAATAATAATAATAATAATAATAATAATAATAATAA
>JABUQX010057259.1:2500-18598 GCA_015478945.1 Trachelipus rathkii | reverse complement strand
AATAGTAAATTCAAATATCCTTATATATTGAAAAAATGAAAAATATTCAAGTGAAATATCATATTAGCCGCTTTATTATTTTTAAAAATACATTTAATGGAAAATAAACGAAAAAAGAAACTGAAAAAAAAACGAAAAAAAAACATGATAAGAACTGAAAAAAAACTAAAAACACGATTTGAAAAAAACGTTTTTTTTTCCCAACCCGTACCCGGAGTGACACGTGCCACTGGAGTGGCACAACGAACAACCCAGCAACCAGTAAGCACAGTCTCTCTCCAAAGTTGTTCACCGTCGGTAAAGACACTTTCGTGATGGTTGACCACTCGCCCAAAGTGATTTTTCCTGAAGAGTTTGTTTTACCACAATCTTCAACGAGCGTACCATCAATCAACTGCCTTACCTCCCACTACTGGTTCAACGACCACCACTTGATCAACCGATCACCAAACAAAGCAAGCTGGCCAAACCGACCCAGCCATTTCGATCAACCATCAAATCAAAGCACCAAGGGCTCTAAGCACCTTTATTCTTAAATATTTCGGACGTGGACATGGTTCGGGATTATAAATCCCATCTCTCAAGGGCTACATTTAAGCTTATTTACCGATGAATATCTGTTTATAGAATGATAGAACAGCATGTCGGAGAAACTGTCGATTATAATCGGAAAATTATCGATTATCGTGAAAATATAAATGCTATCGATGTATCGATAATCTTAAAAACTATCGATAGTTTTGACAATCGATAGTTTTTGTGCATCCCTATTACGTTACTGAGGTAACAACTCCCGACCTATGAATAGTTGAGTAAAATACCTGAAGAATCCAATTTTTTTTAAAGAAAACCATGGAAAATGATATATTGGATAATCTTGAAGATTTATGGTAAGATTATTTTGAATATTGTTACTTGTAATTCATGTATATCTCACAAAGCAATTGCCGGCGTCTATTATAGGTTCGCCCACACTACTAAAAACCTACTTTAAAAGTTAAAGTTCTGGGAAATTATACATTTTTTTTTCTCATTTACTCGTGCATGTATTATATTGAGGTTATTTGTTACTTTAATATGTGTTTTTATTACCCATTAGTTAACTGGAATAATTTGTTTAATAAGTATTTTGTGTTAGGGCCTACTTGGTAATTTTTTGTTTTTGTATTAAGTGAAGTATTTTTTATTTTGTGGTAGGCCTAGTTCTTTAATGGTAGGGTCAGCGTAACCAATTTTCAAGATTTTTGTGAAATGTTTTAAAATGATGAATAAACGTGATTGCAAGTGTCAGAGAGGTCTTTAACATTATTTATCAATGCAACAAATATCTATAGTTTATGCCAGACACAGCCAGAGATCTTCTTAATTTAGGTAATTTATTATTTTTTTTAGAGTATAACCTATGATTTTCATAAAAATCAGGGGTGACAACCCTCTGGCTAACAATTACCTTAATTTACAATAACAACCTCCCTTTCCTGGCTTGGGTAATTATTTACTTTAGGTGGGTGATCTGGCATTTAGTTGTTATTCACATTATGAACTTGAAATGTATTTGTTATTGAAAATAAAATAGAGTAAATTTAATTTTAATTAAAGTATTAAAAATCCATTTATAAAATCATTGGTAATTGTGGAGTTTTGTAGTCTAATTAATATGAATACTGTATTGAAACTATAAATATTTAATGTACAAAAATAGTAACAAATTATTTTTAGAACATTAGAAATATAGAGACAGTGCTAGTCAACCCTAAAAATACAATCACCAAACATCTGCATGCAAATCCACAAAGCACCCTAGGGCTTCTCAATAACATACATAGTATACATAAAGTCTACAATTAAAAGAAAAAACTGTAGCTAAATTTGATGTTCTTTTTATTGATTTTTGTATATTTTGTTTATAGTTTCAATAAAAATTTAAAAAAATTATGCTCTGAAAATTAAAACGGGCTAATATACTTTATTTATTTGTATAAGGATAATACTTTCTATATTTTTTCTGATTATCAATACATTTATAGTATTATTTCAAAAATCAATAATTTTTTATAATTATCAATGGTTTGATTGTATAGACAAAATGTATGTAGCCCTTTAATAGTACAGAAAAAAAAATAAATGAAAAATAAGTGTATATATTTTAAATTTTATATATATATATATATATATAATATTAAATATATATATATATATATATATATATACTATATTATATAATTTTAACTATACCGGTATATATTATATATATATAATAATATATTATATAATCATATATACTATATATATATATATATATATATATATATATATAAAATAATAATATATATATATATATATATATATATTTAATTTTACGCATTATATTATTTTGAAAAAAAGTTGTATCTTAAAAAATTATCTTGCAAGATTATTTTTATTTTAAAATTTAAGTTACCTGTGGACAAATTTAACGAATTGTTAATATCAATATTTTTAAAAAATATTGATTTTAAAAGATTATGCTAAACAATTACTATTGTTCTTGTTAAAATTATTAACATTTATTTTTTAATAATTTTTTTTTTTAGGATCATTAACGAAACATTCAACATTTGTTAGATTATAATCTGAAAACCCATATTGAAAAGTGTTTCTTCATCCCTACGCAAACAGAATGAACCAAAATTTATAAGTTGGTTATGATTTTTGTAACATTAGTTTTTTTTATTGAAATGATAAACAAAATATACGAAAATCAATAAAAACATCAAATAATTTGTTGGTACCATTTTGTACATTAAGGGGAGGCTTTGCCAAACGGTTCTTAACTTTTGAAGATAGTAATCATCAATTCTATGATTTTTAGGTTTTAAGACTTTATAATACAGAATTGATTGCTCTTTTGAATGGTTCTTATATTTTCAATAGGTAAAAAATATTTTGTTCATGATATAGGCCTACAATGGGATACAATTTTGGCAAATCATAAATGAAAATCGTGATAACCTTTTTATTATTCATGCGATCATTACAAAACTTTCAGAGCATGTATGGCTAAGGAAGATATAGAATGGATTTACCTCTGTGCATGGGAAAAATTTAAAATTTTCCCCCCATAAACAGCGGCAAACCCCTTGAGTTTACAAAACATTTATTTAAAAAAAATGAACCTTGCCTAATTGTATATGATTCTGAAAATTCGTGTTGATCGGATGAATAATAAAAAAATCATGAATTTTTATTTTTGAGTTTAAAAAAAAAAATTAGAATTGGTGGCATGTAACTTTTTTAATATTTACCTGATTACAATGAATCTTTCACAGCTTTTGTAACTATAAGTCACACACATTTAGATTAATTTTTTATATGCCCAACAGTTTTGCTGCTGATCATGAGAAAACTGAAATTTATCATGAGAAAACTTTGAAATGTTTCCCATAAACAGCAGCAAATCTGTTGGGCATACAAAAACTTTATCTAAACAAAAAAATATACGTGCCTTTCCCAATTATATATGCTCTAAAAATTTCAAACTGATTGCATAAAAAATGAAGTTTTCGTGATTTTTCATTTTTGAGTTGCCAAAATTTTTTTTTGCTGACTGGTGTCATTCAACATTTTTAATATTCATCTGATAAGAATGAAATTTTTATAGCTTTTATAACTTAACGAGATACACATCTTTCATTTAGATCAATGTTTTGTATGCCAAATGGTTTTGCCGCTGGTCATAGGAAAACCTTTGAAACTTTTGAAATTTTCCCATGAGCAGCAGCAAAACTGTTTGGTATACAAAAATTTATCTAAAAATCTGTGTATCTTTCCCAATTATTCATGCTCTGAAATTTTTGTAATAATTGGATATGTAATAAAAAAATTATCATGATTTTTCATTTTTTAGTTGCAAAAAAGAAGAAGAAGAAGGAAAAAAGGAAAATTTAAATAATTGGTGATATATAACTTTTTTATTATACATCTGATTAGAATTAAATATTTACAGCTTGTAAAAATTGGAGAGATACACATTTTTCATTTAAATAAATTTGTTGTGTACCTAACGGTTTTGCCACTGCTCACAGTTCAACTTAACTTTTTTACTGCAAAAAATGTTTTTTTTTTTAGATAGTGTGTATTTAAGTGTCTTCAAAACTTTTATTTTGAAATTAAAATATACTTATTTTTTTTTCCAATTTTATAAAGGCTTATTGAAGATCAAAAACTTGTGACTTGATAAATTTCAGTTTTCTCATGATCAGCAGCAAAACTGTTGGGCATATAAAAAATTAATCTAAATGTGTGTGACTTATAGTTACAAAAGCTGTGAAAGATTCATTGTAATCAGGTAAATATTAAAAAAGTTACATGCCACCAATTCTAATTTTTTTTTTTAAACTCAAAAATAAAAATTCATGATTTTTTTATTATTCATCCGATCAACACGAATTTTCAGAATCATATACAATTAGGCAAGGTTCATTTTTTTTAAATAAATGTTTTGTAAACTCAAGGGGTTTGCCGCTGTTTATGGGGGGAAAATTTTAAATTTTTCCCATGCACAGAGGTAAATCCATTCTATATCTTCCTTAGCCATACATGCTCTGAAAGTTTTGTAATGATCGCATGAATAATAAAAAGGTTATCACGATTTTCATTTATGATTTGCCAAAATTGTATCCCATTGTAGGCCTATATCATGAACAAAATATTTTTTACCTATTGAAAATATAAGAACCATTCAAAAGAGCAATCAATTCTGTATTATAAAGTCTTAAAACCTAAAAATCATAGAATTGATGATTACTATCTTCAAAAGTTAAGAACCGTTTGGCAAAGCCTCCCCTTAATGTACAAAATGGTACCAACAAATTATTTGATGTTTTTATTGATTTTCGTATATTTTGTTTATCATTTCAATAAAAAAAACTAATGTTACAAAAATCATAACCAACTTATAAATTTTGGTTCATTCTGTTTGCGTAGGGATGAAGAAACACTTTCAATATTGGTTTCAGATTATAATCTGAAACAAATGTTGAAAGTGTTTCGTTAATGATCCTAAAAAAAAAATTATTAAAAAATAATGATATTGATGTATTGATAATTACCTATACATCAATATTATAATTTTTTAAAAATCAATATTTTTTATTATTATTATTATTAACAATTCGATTTTATAGGCAAAATGTACTTAAATTTTTAAAAATAAAAATAATCTTGCAAGATAATTTTTTACTCAAGATACAAACTTTTTTCAAAATAATATAATGCTGTAAAAAATTAAAATATATATATATATATATATATATATATATATATATATAATCATATATATAATTATAGTTCATCAATATTATATGTATATATATATAATATATATATATATAATATATAATATACCGGATATATATATATATAATATATATATATATATATATATATATTATATATATATATATATATATATAATATATATATATATATATATATATATCTTTACGTAAAAAATATAGTTTTACAAATTTATTTTTTTTTTTTTTATTATTAAATACCATACATTTTGTCTATACAATCAAACCATTGATAATTATAAAAAATTATTGATTTTTGAAATAATACTAAAAGATTGATAATTTCAGAAAAAAAATATTAGAAAGTATTATCCTTATACAAATAAATAAAGTATATTAGCCCGTTTTAATTTTCAGAGCATAATTTTTTTAAATTTTTATTGAAACTATAAACAAAATATACAAAAATCAATAAAAAGAACATCAAATTTAGCTACAGTTTTTTCTTTTAATTGTAGACTTTATGTATACTATGTATGTTATTGAGAAGCCCTAGGGTGCTTTGTGGATTTGCATGCAGATGTTTGGTGATTGTATTTTTAGGGTTGACTAGCACTGTCTATATATTTCTAATGTTCTAAAAATAATTTGTTACTATTTTTGTACATTAAATGTTTATAGTTTCAATACAGTATTCATATTAATTAGACTACAAAACTCCACAATTACCAATGATTTTATAAATGGATTTTTAATACTTTAATTAAAATTAAATTTACTCTATTTTATTTTCAATAACAAATGCATTTCAAGTTCATAATGTGAATAACAACTAAATACCAGATCACCCACCTAAAGTAAATAATTACCCAAGCCAGGAAAGGGAGGTTGTTATTGTAAATTAAGGTAATTGTTACCCAGAGGGTTGTCACCCCTGATTTTTATGAAAATCATAGGATATACTCTAAAAAAAATAATAAATTACCTAAATTAAGAAGATCTCTGGCTGCGTCTGGCATAAACTATAGATATTTGTTGCATCGATAAATAATGTTAAAGGCCTCTCTGACACTTCCAATCACGTTTATTCATCATTTTAAAACATTTCACATAAATCTTGAAAATTGGTTACACTGACCCCCAGAGTTGGGGAATTTGGATTTTTTGAGAATAAAAAATATTTAAAATAAAACAAAAACAAAAAATTACCAAGTAGGCCCTAACACAAAATACTTATTAAACAAATTATTCCAGTTAACTAATGGGTAATAAAAACACATATTAAAGTAACAAATAACCTCAATATAATACATGCACGAGTAAATGAGAAAAAAAAATGTATAATTTCCCAGAACTTTAACTTTTAAAGTAGGTTTTTAGTAGTGTGGGCGAACCTATAATAGACGCCGGCAATTGCTTTGTGAGATATACATGAATTACAAGTAACAATATTCAAAATAATCTTACCATAAATCTTCAAGATTATCCAATATATCATTTTCCATGGTTTTCTTTAAAAAAAATTGGATTCTTCAGGTATTTTACTCAACTATTCATAGGTCGGGAGTTGTTACCTCAGTAACGTAATAGGGATGCACAAAAACTATCGATTGTCAAAACTATCGATAGTTTTTAAGATTATCGATACATCGATAGCATTTATATTTTCACGATAATCGATAATTTTCCGATTATAATCGACAGTTTCTCCGACATGCTGTTCTATCATTCTATAAACAGATATTCATCGGTAAATAAGCTAAATGTAGCCTTGAAGATGGGATTTATAACTCCCGAAACGTCCGAAATATTTAAGAATAAAGGTGCTTAGAGCCTGGTGCTTGATTTGATGGTTGATCGAATGGCTGGTCGGTTGGCCAGCTTGCTTGTTGGTCGATCGGTTGATCAAGTGGCTGGTCGGTTGACCAGTGTGGGAGGTAAGCAGTTGATTGATGTAACGCTCGTTGAACGATTGTTTTGGGATTAAAACAAAACTCTTCAGGAAAATCACTTGGGCGAGTGTCAAAACCATCACGGAAATGTCTTTACCACGGTGAACAACTTGGAGAGCAGATGTGCTTAACTGCGTTTGCTTGGTGTTCGTTGTGCCACTCCAGTGGCACGTGTCACTCCGGGTAGGGTTGGGAAAAAAAACGTTTTTTTCAAATCGTGTTTTTTAGTTTTTTTCAGTTTTATCATGTTTTTTTCGTTTTTTTCAGTTTTTTTCGTTTATTTTCATTAAATGTATTTTTAAAAATATAAAGAGGCTAATATGATATTTCACTTGATTTTCATTTTTTCATATATTAAGGATATTTGAAATTAAGCAAATATTCCATTATGATTTATAAAATAGCAGAACTACCTTTCTTTTATATTTTTATCAATTGTTTTTGTTACAATTTGCAGGTAGGTTGTGGCCTGCAGACTGCTTGTTTGTGGGGGGGGGGGTCTTTTTCTTTACCCCCTTTTTTCTACCCCTTTTTAAAAACTAATTTGTTTAATTTTTTTTTTTTAAAAACATTTTTTTTTTGTATCATATAATCATATGTAATAATTTACTTTTAAATATTAATGTATATTATATTTATATAGAATGAGTCTGAATGACAAAACTCAAAAGTGACTTAAGGGATGCAAAAATGAAATAATAAAAATATTTGAAATTAAAATTATACCAAGATTGTAATGAAGGAGGATGAGTGAATGACAAAATTAAATATTTGGCTTTGGAATATCAACTTTTGATTCACTAATTACACTAGTCCCCACTCCCCCAGACCCCAGTCACTACTGAGTACTGACTTCTGTGCTGTGACTACTGTCAAGTTCATTATCACTGGGCTCATCAGCGATGATCAGCCAAAAAAATTTAATTTGATATGGACTGATTAAAGTCTGATTGATATCCTCAGTTTCGTATGAAGTACGTGTAGAGAAATTGACAGTGGTGAATGGAGCAGGGCAGTAACAGGACTCATAAGCTTAGCTGCCTTTAGCATAATCTTCTCTCTCAGTTGGCAAATTTTCAGAATTTCCTAGTTCTTAGATTCATGAGCATAAATACTAGTTTTAAAACGTCTACACCAACAAAAGTTATATTTTTCATGGAGGGGCCTTTGCTACCTTTTATTTCCTTAAAAAGTTACAGCACACCGACTTTTTGCATGTGGCATTCTTAAATTCTGATTTAAAAATTATTGATAAATGTTACGAAAGCGAAACAGAGTAAGAAAAACATTAATGAAGCCATAAACAAAATATTATGAATATCAAAATTCAGAATATAAAATAAAAATATGGAAAACCCATAAAAATTTTGAACACAAACTCAAGGGCTTCCACCTTGTTGGAAATTGAAACCAAAAAATGTCCAAATTAGAGCATATTTGCTAAAATTTATAATATAATTGTTCAAACATGTAAATTCCACAGCTTTATTGAAAAAAACGAAAAAAACAAAATTTTTTACTTGTTTTTTTTAGGTTGTGTTTTTTTCATGAAAAAACCGTTTTTTTCGGAAAAAAACGAGCTTGTTTTTTTCCTTTCCCAACCCTAACTCCGGGGTCACCAATTTGAAGAGGTTAGGTGAGGGTCTTGAATAACCACCTTCAATAGAAGAATATTAGATGTTGAAGAGGGTTGAGCGTTGTCTACGATTTAAAAGTGGCGTTTCTTCCCGGAGGCTGCTTAGGAGTCTTCAGTGTTGTTAGCAGCCTCTGCACCAGACGCCACAATTATATATATATATATATTATATAATATATATATTATTATTATATATATATTATATATATATATATATATATTATATATATATATATATATTATATATATATATATATATATATATATATATTATAGTATACTTATATTATATAAATTATATATATATTACACACCATTTGAGTCGTCACAGTGTGTCCGTCTCATTCGGACTGTAGACTTTTACTCTCTGCAAACTGTAAAAGTGACTATAGTCACTCACATCTTTTTAATTATTTCTATCAATTTGATGTGATAAATAGAATTTATATTTCTCGACAATACTTTTAAACTATAAATGGTTACTACGAAAACGAATGAAAAATTTTAATGATTCAATAATACACACACACACACACCACACCACACACCACACACACACACCACACACACACACACACACACACACACCACACACACACAACACACACACACACAATAATATATATATATATTATATATATAATATTATATATATATATATATATATAATATATATATAATATATATATATATATATATATATATATATATATATCAGAGGTGGGCATTTTACTCAAAAAAAGTAGTTCCGTTATCGTTACTCCATTACTCGAAAAAGTAGTTCCGTTATCGTTATTCCGTTTCTTTGAAAGGAAAAGTAACGAAGTGCTGTTACTCCGTTACTTTTAGCTTTTGACTATGACATTAATTACGGTATCTTAGGTAATTTATTTATTTGTGTATATTAAATTTTCAACATTATCATTATTATTAAAAAACATACCCTCATGTAATACCATAGTGCACTCAAGACTTAGTCCTTTCACATCCACCAACGATTTAATTGCACCAGCCACCTTCCTGCCATTCACAACTTTCCTACTACACTCTACTCTACATCATCCGTTCCCTTAACAGCTTCAGAACATTGTTTCGCAAACTTTAAATCTTTATTAATTAATACCCTAGATCCTTTTCCTCACTGACAACTTTGATAACTGAGTCATCTATTTTGTAATCATATTCATTGTTCCTACTTCCAAAATGTATAACCTTACATTTATGGGTATTAAATTTCCTTTGCCATGTTTTTGACCAATTTATATACAATCTTATTCAAATCGCTCTTGAGTGATTGATAATCTTTTTCACAATTTATGCGATTTCCAAATTTCGTTTCATCGGGAAATTTTGAAATATTGCTTAAAATATCATCATCCAGCTATGTCATTTACATATATAATAAACAGTATTGGACCCAGCACAGATTCTAGGGGTACACAACCATACCCTCTCACAAAATCCAGCCATTAACTCCTATTATGCGCCTTTCTTCTCGTCTCTGCCAAATTCACATTATTCTCCTTCAGGCTTTTCTTCACTGACTCAATCCACTCTTTCTTCGATCTCCCAACTGATCGATTCCCAGCGCACTCACCACTATATATCCGCTTAACCAACCGACTGTCATTCATCCTTTCCACATGAGCTAACCATCTCAAAGTATTGTCATTTATACTCTCATTTACTCCTTTCTTCGCACCAAACAACTCCTTAATGAGTTCATTTCTCATTTTATCAATTCTTCTCACATCTAACACGCCTCCAAGATTGTCCATCTGGACACATTTTATTTTAGATCTATACCCCTTATTCCAGTCCATATTTCATTACTATACATTAACACAGGTAGCAACATACCCTCATGTAAAACCCTATCGCACTCAAGACTTGGTCACTTTACATCCAACAAGGGTTTAATTGCACCAGCAACCTTCCTGCCATTCACAACTTTCCTACTATACTCTGCACCATCCGTTCCCTTTTCATCCAACATATACACTAAATATTTAAACTCAGACACTTGTTCCAGCTGCTCACCATCTAACATAACTTCACACTGAGGACTATCCTCACTCACAACCATAACCTTACTTTTATCTACATTTACCTTCAAACCTCTCCTTTTACATACCCTGTCAAATCTCTCTACCAATCCTCTCTAACTCTTTCAGATTCGCCTCACAAAACCAAATCATCCGCATATAATAGGTAGTGCACCCTCATCTCTCTTCCATTCCACACCATTCTAACACCATCCCCTGCCACCCCCACCTCTAATTGTTTCTTAACCCCATCCATATACAAATTGAATAACCAAGAAGACATAACACATCCCTGCCTTACTCCGCTATTAAAATTAAAACAATCACTTTCAACTCCATTTGTTCTTACAACCGCTTCAATATCCTCATACATACTTTTGATTTCATTCAGAAGATTACCACCAACACCATAAATCAATAACACCTGCCATAGAGCTTCCCTATTAATCCTTTCATACGCCTGTTTGCAAATCCAAAAAAACTAAATACAATTTAATCTTCTTTTCCCATATTTTCTCAAACATTTGTTTCAATGTAAAGATTTGATCCACACATCCTCTAACCACTTCCTAAACTCACCTTGTTCTCACAATCAGTCCTTCAGTCACTCGACTCATTTTTTCGACCAAAATTCAGAATATATCTCTTTCCCTACTACACTTAATAAACTTAATTTCCCTATAATTCTACAGTTACCCTTATTTCCCTTACCCTTATATAAGGATACTATTACTGATCTCCTACAATCCCTCAGAACTGTACCTTCCATAAACGCTTTGTTACACAACTTTCAAATCCATTCAATCACTATGTCACCTCCGTTCTTGATCATTTCGCCGGTAATTTCATCCATACCTGCAGATTTATCATTCTTCAAATTTCTCACTCTACCTACCACATCCTTACTAATGACCTCCATCCCAAAAATACCTATTCCTTCTTTGCACCATCAAACCCGACACATTCACTCATCAACCTCTTCATTACTGCCCAATGTTATTGCAGATTTTCGAAGTGTTGCCACCACACTCTAGTCACAATTCATTTCATCAGTACGAAAGCACCATCCCTATTCATTATTCTATTTACAGATTCCCCTTATTCCTTATATATAATATATATTATTGATATATATATATATATATATATATATATATTATATATATATATATAATATATATATATATACCTTAAATTGAATAAAATGAAACTATTTATATATATATATATATAAAGAGGTAGGCAAGATCCGTTACTCCTTTACTCCGTTACTAACGGAACTAGTTTTTTCAGTAACGGAGTAACGGACTCGTTACTTTTTTTCTTTTCATTGAACGCCCGAATAAGTTCCGTTATTTCTTTCTCCGTTAACTTTTTAAGTTCCGTTACATTTTGTTCGGACTTTCTCTTGAATGTCTGATAGCCAATTGACCACCCCCGATCAAGCCCAAATTTGTCCTTTTTAAATATATATATATATATATAATATATATTATATTATATATATATATATAATATATATATACTATATATATATATATATATATATATTATATTATATATATATATATAATATATATATATATATATTATATATATATATATATATATATATATAATATTATAAGGAATAAGGGAATCGTCATAGAATAATGAATAGGGATGGTGCTTTCGTAAACTGATGAGATGGATGTAACTAAGTGTGGTGGGGACACTTCGAAAATCTGCATAACATAACCAATGGCAGTAATTGAAGAGGATGAAGTGAATGTGTGTTGTGGTCTTGATGGTGCAAAGGAATAGTATTTTGGCATGCGGCATTAGTAAAGGATGAGGTAATGTGTAGAGCGAGAAAGGTTGAAGAATGATAAATTTCTGCAGGTATAGATGAAATGTACCGGTGGCAGATCAAGAGGGGAGGCGACGATTGGTGATTGATGGTATTTGGAAGTTGTGTAAACAAAATGTTTAGGAGAGCATAGTTCCGAGGGGATTGGAGGAGAGCAATAGTACCCTTAGATAAGGGTAAATGAGATAAGGGGTAACTGTGTAGGAATTATAGGGGAAATTAGTTTATTAGTGTTGTAGGGAAGATATATACTTATATTTTGTTCGAAAGAATGCGTCGAGTGGACTGAGGACTGTTTATAAAGAACAAGGAAGCTTAGAAGTGGTGAGGTGTGAAATTGAATTTCAAATCTTTACATTTAAAAAAAAATGATTTGAGGAAGAGAAAATGAGGAGGAAGAATAAATTGTACTTTAGGTCGTTGTTTTTTTGCAAACAGGCGTTATGAAATTGATTAAACGGGAAGCGCTATGGCAAGGTTAATTGATATATGTGTAGTGGCAAGCTTCTGAATGGAATCAAAAGTTATGTATGACCATAGTAAAGCGTATGTAAGAAATTATATGGAGTTGAAAGTATGTTTAATATAAAAGCGGGAGGGAGGCAGGTATGTGCTAATGTCTTCTTGGTTATTCAATATTTGTATATGGGATGGGGTTATGAAAGAATTAGAGGTGGGATGGCAGGGATGGTGTTTTAGAATCAAGGTTGTGGAGTCGCTTCAAATTTTTCTACTCCGGGACTCCGACGGCCGACTCCACTCTCTTTCAAAATACCGACTTCCCCGACTCCGCGACTCCGACTCCACAATCTCGGTTAGAATGATGGAGAATGGAAGAGAGTGGAGGATTGCCCTACCTATATATGCGGTTGACTTGGTTTTGTGTGGCGAAACTGAGAGAGTTTGAGAGGATTGGTAGAGAGATTTGGCAGGGTGTGTAAAAGGAGATGTTTGAAGGTAAACGTAGATAAGAGCAAGGGTATGGTTGTGAGGGAGGACAGTCCTCGTTGTGAAAGTTATCTAAGATGGTGAGCAGCTGGATAAAGTGTCTGAGTTTAAATATTTAGGATATATGTTGATTGAAAAGGGAACGGATGAATGGCAGAGTGTAGTAGGGAAAGTTGTGAATGGCAGGAAGGTTGGGTGCATTATATCGTTGGCGGATTGCACAAAGGGACTAAGTATCTTGAGTGCGCTAGGGTCTTACATGAGGGTATGTTTTTTAATAATAATGATAATGTTGAATTTAATATACACATACCAATAAATTGCCTAAAGTACCGTAATTAATGTCATATTTAAAAGCTAAAAAGTAACGGAGTAACGGCACTTCGTTACTGTTTTCCTTTCAAAGAAACGGAATAACGATAACGCAACTACTTTTTCCGAGTAACGATAACGGAACTACTTTTTGAGTAACGATGGGAATATCTGTTGTTATATATATATATATATATATATATATATATATATATATATATATTATATATATATATATAATATATATATATATATATATATATATATTATATATATATATATATTATATATAATATTTATATATTATATATAAATTTATATATATAAATATATATATATATATATAATATATATATATATAATATATATATATATATATATATATATATATATATTATATATATATATATATATATATATATATAATATAATATATATATATATATATATATATATATATATATATATATATTTATATTACAAAGGTGGGCACCGTTAATGAGAGTGTTAACGCCGTTAATCCTTAATCGTTAACAAAAAAAATTAACGACGTTAATTATTAAAGCGTTTATCGGTAAATAATGTAACGGAAGTTAACGCTAATCGTTAACGTTAACCGTCTTCAAAAATATGTAGGAATAGTAAATAATTTTTAATAAATTTTAACAAATATTCATAAAGTTTGCAAGAAATATAATAAAATAATAATAGTAGTTAATTTTAAATAATTTTCATAAAATAAGAATTTAATAATAATAATAATAATAAGAATAATAATAATAATAATAATAATAATAATAATAAAATAATAATAATAATAATAATAATAATAATAATAATAATAATAAAATGTCCCTAACAATATTAATAATGATATTAAGCCTATTAGGCCTAAAAAAAAAATTGGCTTTGACCTAGCAGATACTTTTGCCGCTTTCCAAAGTATATTTCCAAAAGGCGAAATACCTTAATTGAATACTTAATAGTATGATTATTGTAAAATAATAGGATATACCAACTTACAGTTTTAATACAAATATGTATATTTTTTATAAATTACAACGCTTTGTAGGCCTACTTCTTATATTTTTCACTAGTCACAAAAGAAGCAAGTTCAAGTAACGATCGAACGAAAGAGTGTTAATGACTCAGTTGAACGTTCGCAACAGTCACATTCTTTTTTTTCTCAGGGGAAAAATCCAATATTTTCTCGCGCTACACCCAATTTGAACCCGCTAAAAATGGATATAAAATTCGGAGTTATCAGCCGATTTTGACCCTATAAACACCAAACTGTAGCTTTTTTATGCCCTCTAAAACGTTGTTTTCGGGTGTTCTTCTGTGTCTGTAGTTATAAAAACTATTATATGCTTCCACATATATATCTCTTCTATTTTGGTTTTATTTTAGGATATAAAAACTATTATATACTTTCACTTATGTCTCTTCTATTGTATTTTATTTTAGTACCATATTTGGATGTAAGATATAAAAAAGTCATATATGCATCAACTTATATTATCTTATATTATTTAGTGGATTTTGTACTTTGCCAATATTGGGTATAATTACAAGAATTCACTAAACGCCAAAAAAAACACTATAGTTCACTTCTGACTTAAGAGCGGTCCTAATTTGTTGATTGCTTGTGAAAATCAAAATTTAAAACAAAGATGTAAAGGGTTGGAAGGTTAAATTGGTCTAATTTTCTTAATTCTTTAAAATATTTTTACTTATCAATCCTATCGTTTATTCTCTTTACCAACCAATTTAACCTAACTAAGTTTAATAAGTGCTAAGTTACAAAAGCCACAAGGCTGAGTTATTTTAGAGCTATCAAGAACTTACTCAAAGAGCATAAATTCTTTGAAAACAAAAAATTCAGGTAATGCTCATATAGATACACAATTGATTTATTTATATTTTAATTTTTTTAGTCATTATATAGTCATTCTTTCAGAATTTTCAATTTTTCAAAACCCATGTTTTTGATGCCAACTTCCAGAATTTTTTTCGAAATGACTTCAAACTTGAAATATGCATAGATGGGTCCATTACCTACAATAGTCACAATTGTTTT
>JABUQX010057258.1:17500-25000 GCA_015478945.1 Trachelipus rathkii | reverse complement strand
TTCATTACTGTTTAAATATTGTGCAGATTCTCGAAGTGTTCTTTCCACACTCCTCTCCACAACCTACTTCTCACGTTACAAGAAGCACCATCCTATTCAATTATTCTAAAGTCAGATTCCCCCTTATTCTCATTCTTAACCTTTCGCGCTTCCCTCCAGAAGAGCTCCTATTCCCTTGAAAGTTCCCATTCATCCTCCTTCCAAACTGTTCATTTACCTCTTGGTTTCTCCTACGAATACACCTTTTAGTATTTCTTTTTTCCTCCTTATATATAAATTCCAAGCATCTTTCTTTTGAGTCTTATATATATATATATATATATATATATAATATATATATATATATATATATATATATATCTATATATATTATAATAATATATATATATATATAATATATATATATATATAATATATCATATATATAATATATATTGGTAAAACACTTGCCCTTAACATCCCTTGAAGCTTTGAAGATGAGCTAAAGATGGTTTTTTTCGCTCTTCCAGACTTGCCAAAATTACAGCTTCAGGCGGAAGACCTTTGTGAGGCCACTCGCACACAAAGTAGTTCAATACCAAACAGTCTATTATATATTATATATATATATATATATATATATATATATATTATATATATATAATATATATATATATATATATATAATATATATATATATATATATATATATATATATATATATTATATATCAGCTTTCTTCTTTTTCCCCAAGACTGGGGTAAGGTGCGTGGACTGTATCGAAAAGAAAAGTAGTAGAATGAATATGCACACAAGTCGAAAAGAAAGTCTAGCTCTACTTTTCTGTTTCCGTTGTAATGCTACGCACCTCACCCCTCCCAATTAAAGAATGGAGGTTTAGATAATAATAATAGTGTATAATATTATATAGTATATTATTATAATATATATATATATATATATATATGATATAAATATATATATATATATATATATATTATATATATATATATATTTATTAGATATATATATATATATATATATAGTATATATTATATATATATATATATATATATATACTGTCGTCGGATTGGACACATTAATAAAAACAACAACAAAAAGAAGAAATAAGAACAAACAAAGGACTACTTACCCAAAAGAGTAAACATCCGAGTAAGTAGTGAAGGGTAAGCCCTCATCTGGTTTTGGATTAAGTTTAAGGGCGCGCATGATTTCTGGTGCCAGGTAACAAAGCCAACCAGGTGGAATGCTCAGCCAATTGCCTCTTCTAAGTAAAAAAAAAAAAATTTATTAAAATATTTTTCTTCAATTTCTTATAAATATTATTTATATACAGGCATTTAGCACGTACTTCTTTTTGTGGCACTATCATTTGTTTATTAATATTTTAATATTTTCATAGGCAATGTAATAAAATAAACAAGAAGCTTTACTGTTAAAAGGTAAGGTTTTTACAACTTAGAGCAACTCCATTATTTTCCCTTTACCATCAATCAGGGTAACAATTTGGTAAAGATAACACATAAATAAAATAATTTTATCAACTAGCAATTAGTTCAATGTACAAAATAATTTGTATTTGCCTAACATAAAACTTTTAATAATATTATTTACTGGGATCTTAAATGGGGTCTTGGGGTGTAATTGTAGTGGCATACTGGTATATACTTATAGAATGTTGATAAAACTACTAATAACAAAATCTACTCACCTACTATCACAGCAAAGTCTAGTTACATTGAATAATCCAAAATCAGTAATTATTACTTTGCCATTCTCGAGAAATATATTTTTGGTTTTAAGGTCTTTATGGACTATTCCTCTTGCATGTAAATAACCCATCCCCTAAAATGATATATATATATATATATATATAATATATATATATATATATTATATAATATATATATATATATATATATATATATATATATATTATATATATATATATGTATATATATATTATATATATATATATAGTATATAGTATATATATATATTTTTCATCTTCCTTTTTGTTCCCAAGACTGGGAGTAAGTGCCGCGACGGGCATCTGAAAGAAAAGCAGTTAGAAAGAACATGACACAAGTCCGAAAAGAAAAGCCCAGCCTTACCGCCCCCTCAGTAACCATTAATTAGTGAGAACTCATCGCAGTCAGAAAATCAACCCTAAAGCTTCATGGGACAACGATGGACCCTCACTATGGTAGATCGTCAATGTAAGGGTTCATCCCCTTGGCCCAGGGGGGGCCACAACCAATACCCCCTCAACAATCCCCGCCATTCACTCTGTTATACCACCTTTCTTCTCGCCTCTACCAAACTCACATTTCTCTCCTTCAAACATTCGTTTACTGACTCAATCCACTTTTTCTTCGGTCTCCCAGCCGGTCGGTTCCCAACACACTCGCCACTATACATCCGCTTAACCAACCGACTATCATTCATCCTTTCCATATGACCAAACCATCTCAACATACTTTCATTTATTCTCTCATTTACCCCTTTCTTCACACCACACAACTCTCTAATACGTTCATTTCCTCATTTTATCAATTCTTCTCACACCTAACACACCCCTAAGATTGTCCATCTGAACACATTGAACTTTAGATTTATACTTCTTATTCCAGACCATAGTCTCACTACTATACAATAACACAGGTAACAACATACCCTCATGTAAAACCCTAGCACACTCAAGACTTAGTCCCTTTACAATCACCAACGATTTAATTGCACCAGCCACCTTCCTGCCATTCACAACTTTCCTACTACACTCTGCATCATCTGTTCCCTTCTCATCCAACAATATACCCTAAATATTTAAACTCAGACACTTGTTCCAGCTGCTCACCATCTAACATAAACTTCACACTGAGGACTGTCCTCACTCACAACCATAACCTTACTCTTATCCACGTTTACTTTCAAGCCCCTCCTTTTACACACCCTGCCAAATCTCTCTACCAATCCTCTCAAACTCTCTTCAGATTCGCCACACAGAACCAAATCATACGCACATAGAATAAGGTAGGGCACCCTCACTCATGCTCCATTCTCCATCATTCTAACACCATTTCCTGCCATCCCCTGCCATCCACACCTCGAATTCTTTCATAACCCCATCCATATACAAATTGAATAACCAAGGAGACATAACACAACCCTGTCTCACTCCGCTATTAATCCTAAACCAATCACCATTGACACCATTTATTCTTACACACGCTTCACTATCGTCATAACCATACTTTTGATTCCATTCAGAAGCTACCACCAACACCATATATCAAACACACCTGCCATTAACCTTCCCTATTAACTCTATCATACGCTTAGTTGGCAAATCCATAAAACCTAAATATACAATTTATTCTTCTTCTCTCTCATTTTCTCAATCATTTTGTTTCAAATATATATATATATATATATATATATATATATATATATATATATATATATATATAATATATATATATATATATATATATAATATATATATATATATATATATGTTATACATATTTACAAGTTTACATATATAATCAAAAGTATGTATGACGATAGTGAAAGCGTGTGTTAAGAATAAATGGTGTCAATGGTGATTGGTTTTAGGATTAATAGCGGAGTGGGACAGGGTTGTGTGTTATGTTCCTTGGTTATTCAATTTGTATATGGATGGGGTATGAAAGAATTCGAGGTGGGGAATGGCAGGAATGTGTTAGAATGATGGAGACTGGAGATGAGTGGAGGGGTGCCCTAACCTAATTATATGCGGATGATTTGGTACTGTGGTGGCGAATCTGAAAGAGAGTTTGAGAGGATTGGTAGAGAGATTTGGCAGGGTATGTAAAAGGAGGGGTTTGAAAGTAAACTAGATAAGAGTAGGGTTATGGTTTGATGAGGACATTCCTCAGTGGTGTGTTAATGTTAGATGGTGAGCAGCTGGAAGAACAAGTGTCTGAGTTTTAAATATTTAGGGTATTGTGTTGATGAGAAGGGAACGGATGATGCAGAGTGTAAGTAGGGAAAGTTTGTGTGAATGGCAGGAAGGTTTGCTGGTGCAATTAAATCGTCGTTGGAGAATGTAAAGGGACTAAGTCTTGAGTGCGCTAGGGTCCTTACATGGGGTATGTTGTTACCTGTTGTTATTGTATGGTAGTGAGACTATGGTCCGGAATAAGAAGTAATAGATCTAAAGTTCAATGTGTTCAGATGGACAATCTTAGGAGCATGCAGGTGTGAAAAGAATTAATAAAATGAGGATGAAACTTATTAGAGAGTTGTGTGGTGTGAAGAAAGGGGTAAATGAGAGAAATAAATGAAGTACGTTGAGATGGTTTTGGTCATGTGGAAAAGGATGAATGATAGTCGGTTGGTTAAGCGGATGTATAGTGGTGAAGTGTGTTGGGAACGCGACCGGCTGGGAGACCAAAGAGAAAGTGGATCGAGTCGGTGAACGAATCGAGGAGAAGAAATGTGAGTTTGGCCAGAAGGCGAGAAAAAAAGGTGCATGATAGGAGAGAAAGGCGGGGGGTTTTTTTGGGGGGGGGGTGGGGGCCCCCCTGGGCCAGGGGATGAACCCTTACATTGACGATTTCCATAGTGAGGGTCCGTCGCTGTCCCATGCTGCTCTAGGGTGGATTTTCTGTCTGTGACGAGCTCTCACTAATTAATGGTACAAGAGGGGGCGGTAAGGCTGGGCTTTCTTTTCGACGTTTGTCATGTTCTCCTACTGCTTTTCTTTTCCGATGCTTGTACAGCACCTTACCCCCAATCTTGGGGCAAAGAGGAAGGTGAAGAAAGAAAGAAAGAATATATATATATATATATATATAGTATATATATATATATATATATATAATTATATTATATATATATATATATATATATATATATATATATATATATAATATATATATATATTATATATATAATATATATATATCTATATATGACACACCACACACTACACAGTGTATACTGATCGTCGTCCTACCTGTGCTATTTGTTGGGCAATCGGTATTGTTCGGAACATTGTAAATTTGTCTTTGAGAATGTGAATATGCCCATAGAGTGTCATTCCTTTGCATAATGATGTAACAATGGCTAATCTTGGTGGTTTCATACAGGCGCCCATGAACAACACTAAATTTCATGCCTAGTTTTTTCGAAATGTGCTAACCTAATATATATATATTATATATATATATATTATATATATTATATATAATATATATATATATATATATATTATATATATATATATTATAACTATATATATAATATATATATATATATATATATAATATTATATATATATATATATAATATATTCCTTTAGTAGAACACTTCTTGGGTTTGTTCATTATCCTAGAAAGATTAAGATTGAATTTTTACATGTAATAAGTTTAGATGAAACTAAGAATTCCAAGAATCACATTTGGAAAGAATACTCAAATCCAATGTCTTTTAATTTATAAAAGTATTGCATGAATAAGGAAAGCATACTTATATTAATAAATAAAATACACATTTTTTAATAGAAAATTTCCATTTACCTCTGCCTTGAAAGCTTCCAGAGTCTTCTCATCATTAACATAATCCATGTGAAGTTCTTTGATTGCCACCTGACCATGCCAATTTCCCGAATATACAGTACCAAATCTTCCCTTTCCAATAATTTCTCCATGAACAAGATCATCATATGGAATGTCCCACTCTCGAAGTGACTGTGATACACTACTTACGCTGTTCTGTCGCGTGCATCTCGAATCATTTGTTTCACCTTCTGAAACAGTCGAGTCTTGAGAATCCACACGCCCTGCAACAGTTCGCTCTGAATCATCAGTACCAGTACTACCTGAACTGAATATAGAAAAAAATATGGTAAATTAATAATAATAATAATAATAATAATAACATAATAATAATAATAATAATAATAATAATAATAATAATAATAATAATAATAATAATAATAATAATAATAATAATAATCACCCACCTTCTCTCCCCAAGACTGGGGGTAAGGTGCCTAACATGCACCGGAAACAGAAAAGTAGTAAAAGAATATGACGCAAGTCGAAAAGAAAGCCCAGCCTTACCGCCCATTTATACCTTTAGTGAGAACTCGTCGCAGTCAGCAAAATCACCCTAGAGCTTCACGGGATCGCGACGGACCCTCACTATGGCATCTCGTTAATGTGGGGTTCATCCCTTGGCCCAGGTGAGCCACAACCATTATGTCACTCCTATTATGCACCTATCTTCTCGCCTCTGCCAAACTCACATTTCTCTCCTCCAGGCATTCCTTTACTGACTCAATCCACTTTTTGTTCGGTCTCCCAGCAGGTCGATTCCCAGCACATTCACCACTATCCATCCTTTCCACATGACCAAACCATCTCAACATACTTTCATTTATTCTCCCATTTACTCCTTTCTTCACACCGCACAACTCTCATAATACGTTCATTCCTCATTTTATCAATTCTTCTCACACCTAACACACCCCTAAGATTGTCCATCTGAACACATTGTACTTTAGATCTATACCTCTTATTCCAGACCAGTCTCACTACTATACATTAGCAAAGGATAACATACCCTCATGTAAGACCCTAGCGCACTCAAGACTTAGTCCCTCTGGAAATAATAATAATAATAATAATAATAATAATAATAATAATAATAATAATAATAATAATAATAATAATAATAATAATAATAATAATAATAATAATAATAATAATAATAATAATAATAATAATTAGTGATGTAACGAGTCCGAACCCCGGACTCGGTCAAATTTAACGGAGTCCATGGTCGAGCCCAGCAATAAGTAACAAGAGTAAAATTATTTTTAAAGCTTTATATATCTTCCCTTTGCTAGTATTGTAACTGCATATTTGTATAAATTTAACACGCAAAGAACCGATGGGAACAATGGCACGTGAAACTAACTTAACTGATGCAGCAATTCTATTCCATTACACAAACAGGCGTATATTGTGAAAGGGTATCAAGTAAATTAATATTTGGAAAATCAAAATATAAAAATTTAGAAAAGGTTCGAGCAAGAATATTTTGTATATTAAAAGTTAAAGAAATATTAAAACATTTTCTTCAATATTTCTGTCTATCTATCTATCTATCTATCAATATAAATATGTTTTAGAGTAATTTTTCTTGAACAGTTATGGCAATTGGGGATTTCCTCAGAGTTGAATCACTGCCAATAAAGGAATGAACCTATAGCTAAGACAGTTTGTCCTCAATTACCATACTCATACATATTCGGCCAAACTTTAATCAGAGGCCGAAACTAAACAACTGACAAAAGACCTATTGCTGATTCCAGTTATCTTGCCATAAGTTGTAATTCTTTATTATTATTAATTAATTTATTATTATTATTATTATTATTTTCAGTGAGTGAATACTTTAAAGTAGTAGGTATCCATATCAAATTTTTTTGCTGCAGCATTCACTGCA
>JABUQX010057258.1:0-12500 GCA_015478945.1 Trachelipus rathkii | reverse complement strand
TAACATTAACTTCACACTGATCACTGTCCTTACTCACAAACCATAACCTTACTCTTATCTACGTTTACTTTCAAACCCTCCTTTTACACACCCTGCCAAATTCTCTTCAACCAATCCCTCTCAAACTCTCTTCAGATTCGCCACACAAACAAATCATCCGCATATAATAGGAATAGGGCACCTCCACTCATCTCCATTCTCCATCATTCTAACACCATTTCTGCCACCCCCATCTTAATTCTTCAGATCCCATCCATATACAATGAATAACCCAAGAGACATTACACAACCCTTGCCTCACTTCCGCTTATTAATACTTAAACCAATCATTTTGACACCATTTTTTTCTCTTACACACACTTCACTATCGTCATACATACTTTTGATTCCATTCAGAAGTCTACCACCAACACCATTATATCATTAACACCTACCACAGAGCTTCCCTATTAACCCTATCATACGCCTATTGCAAATCCATAAAACCTTTGACTTTGGTCTATTGGTTAGAGCGCCCGGTCACTGTTAACTTAGCAACGCGGAGTCCAGGTTCGAATCCCGCTGATGGAGAGTAAAATCTCCTTTGACTCATTTAGTTCAAATGGTTATTTGCTTCAATGGAAAGATTTGATTTATTTAAATATATATTATAAATTATAACGGGTATATTATAATATATATATATATATAATATATATATATATATATTATATATATTATATATATAATATATAGTATATATATATATATATATATATATATATATATATATATAATATATAATATATATACTATATTATATATATATATATATTGTTGAAATTAGCCTTAGTTAGGCCAACCCCAACCACTATTGTTGTATATAATGATGTTATCTATTAAAATTGCTTGAAAAGAAAGTTCTTACCTTGAAAATTTGACAATAATGCTATGCATAGAATAACCCTATTATAATACATAGAAGAGCTCCACTAAATATTAAGTATAGGCTACCTACATACACAACACCATGAATCTTTCCTTTCAAACAAATTGTTTGAGGAAAACCGCTTTTACAAGTCAGTTTGTATAAGTAGATTCTAGATTCAATAATAATAATTAATTTAACCAAAATCACCAGTTTAAGCTAACACTTTTTAACATAACTTAAACCTTTAGAACATTTCACCAAAGACAATGCATAATGCTCCGAAACAAAACAAACTCTCGTCAATTTTAATTGTTGCGTGTGTTCGTTTGTTTGTGACGTCATTTTTATATTATTCTTTTCCATATATACGGTTATGGATGGAAATTTTTATTTAATAATTTAATAAATGTAATTTTTATATAATATTTATTTAACTTTGTTTTATTTGGTAAATTTTATCATAATTGGGGAATTTTAATTAAAGTTTTATCACACTCCCCAAAAAGAATTGCAGATTGTAGATCTGCAATCTGAATGTTTATAAATCATCAAGATTATCCTTTATAAATTGAGCACATTTTTGTGCAGCTTTTCTCTGGGGACGGTTTGATGCCATCCCAGAATTATCTGATATATTTACACTTGCTTTGTTTTGAGTTAGGTTTGGTTGTTGATTGGTGTCAGAAGGTGTTAATTTGGTATGTGTTATTGACAATTCCAATGGATAGAGATTACAGATAGCATGATATGCTATTTGGCCATTGCTCTGTTTTATCTTCACTGTTCTAATTTTACTGTCATGCCCCATCACCAATTCGAGTACTCTACCTGTCATCCAAAATGGTCTTGGTCTAATAGTAGATTTAATCAGGATTATGTCATTTACTTTTATTCTATCTTCCCAAGTTGTTTCATGCAGCTTTTGACCAAATTCTCTCAAGCTAAGCAAATACTCTTCATACCAAAGTTGTTTAAATTGGGTGTACATTGATTCTTGAGTATCTAAGGTTTTTTCTAGAGTGTCTTGGTCAGTTTCCTTCCATATATCTCCTTCCTCACTCCTTAATATTAGTGATGAGTTACAATTTAATCTTAGAAATGAATTAGGTGTTATAATATCAATATCGTTGGACTCAGATCGGTAAGTCAAGGGTCTAGAGTTGACAGCATTTTTAATAAATGATAGTGTAGTCAATAATTCAAAATATGTCAACTTAGCTCTCCCAATCACCTTGTACATACAGCTTTTCAGAGTTTTTATTTGTCTTTCCCAAAAACTAGCGAACCATGCAGCGTATACAGGCACCTTTACATGTCGTATGTTGTTTAATTGAAGTTCCTATACAAACTCGTCTAAGACCTTTAGCAAAATGTTGGCACCCTTTTCAAATATACGAGCATTATCTGAGTATATTTAATCTGGGATGTTATAAAGATTACAGAAGCGTTGGAATGCTAATAGAAAGTTAGGTACACTCATATCTGGCACAAGTTCTATGTGTATAGCTCGTATATTCAGGCATGTGAAAATTAATATAAACATTTTGTCGAGTGTGGTGCTATTAGTGGTTTTTACAAATAGATGACCAGTATAGTCTATGCCTACAAATTTAAATGGAGTGATTAGCTGCATGTGATGTTTAGGGACATCAGTGTATTTTGGATATTTAAATGCTCTGACATTTATTTTCTTGCAAATCATGCAGTTGTGTATAATCTTTTTAACTGCTGTTCTACCTTTAGGGATCCAAAACCCTTGATTCCTAATGTGTGTTAGTGAAGAATCAAGACCAAGGTGTTGTACTTTTTGGTGAGATTTATAAATTAACAATGTTGTAAAATAATGAAATCGAGATAATACAACAGGATTATGTACATCATAATTAAAATATGTACATTTTGAAATGCGACCCTTAGATCTTAATATACCCTCCATGTCCAAGAATAAATTTAGGTTATCTACCAATATTGGAATTTTTTCTTTTTTATCATTATTCAATAAATACTCAATTTCTTTAGTAAAACAAGAAATTTGAACCTTCTTGACCCAATACATTAATGATTTCTTATAAGGATCACCTTTCGTTATATTACATATAAAGGTGAACAAATATTTAGTGATGTTCATTATTTTATCAAAAGATGAATATTTGTTAATGTCAATAATTTCATTATTGTTCTTATTGTCAAAGGTACTCAGAGTAGAAAAATTCATTAACTCAGGAGATACAGATAATAGTGGAAATTTAGGCCAGTTTTGTAGATTTTTGTTTAACCAAGATGGCCCATTAAACCACAATTTTAAATTTTCTAAAAATTTATTATAAGTAATCCCTCTAGTTAAGAGATCTGCTGGGTTTTCTGTTGTATGCACATAACGGAACATTATATTAATCTTATATTTATTCTTTATGTCACTTAAAAGGTAGTTGAGATCCTTTACTCTGTTATTAACGTATTTACTCTTAACCTTGGTTTCACCAGACAGCGCCCAATTAATTACAACCTGAGAATCTACACTTATGTTGATATATTCAAATACAAAACTGGTATAGGATTCTAAAATTGTGGGCAAGCATTTAAGCGCCAATATCACTGCTAATAATTCTAGTGTGGGAATGCTGTAGGCTTTTTTGGGATTGATAGGAGCTACTTTAGACTTAGCAAATATAAGGTGGTTGGAATGATTACTTGAACTATAAGCTACAAAGCCATAGCATTTTGAGCTACTGTCACAAAAGATGTTTAGTCCATATGAATGATCTTCATTTATTACCTGCCTAGGAAAAGCTATTTCTGGTAAGGATTGAAGATCCTTTTTTAATTTTTCCCATTCACCAATCAGCTCTTCAGACAACTCATCATCCCATTCATATTTGGCTTCCCATACACTTCTTATTAATAATTTACCTCTTATTGAGACTGGTAAGACCAACCCTATAGGATCAAATACTTTAGACGTATCAGATAGTAATTGACGTTTAGTTTTGGCATGATCACCAAATGTGACAACTGAAACATGCATAGAATCATTTGTTATGTTATATTTATAACCTAATACTCTTTCCAGATCACAACCATGTACCACCAATACTTCAACATCTTGTAAAACCTTTTTCAGTTTGTCATTATTAGTGTTCCAGGATCTAAGTATAAACCCTATCACTGATTGCATATCTATCAATATAGTTAATGATACGGGGAATTATAGAAGCTCATTCACAATTTAAATACCTTAGTAATATAAATTATCCACAAAAAAAAGTAGGAGTACAATATAACACATATACCATAGTACATACATATAAATTAAGAAATTATAATGTGATTCAATAATAGTGTAGATGAGGTGAGGCTGATAATAACAACAAAAAAGAAAATAGATATCTGATATCTAAAGAATTAATTAAATTTCATATAATTTCATTAACCATAAAAAAAAACAAAATATATTATTATCAGTCTCTTCTCTAAAGTCAATAAATCAGATAAAAAAAGACCTGTTTATGTCACTAGAGAGACAACATAAAATCATTTGTCACATAAAATAAAGATAGTATCTTCAATAAAGAGTTCAATCAAGTCAAATACCCGAGTAGATGATTCATATATAGAAGGATGAATTTTAATAATTAAAATCTAAAAGGAAACAGATTAAAGAAAGTTAGGTCTCACTTATAGATTGTGACATGGTTCCTCAACTTCACAAGAATAAAGTGTACTATGTGGAATAATGAATTGATAATCATTGAAATTTTGATGATTTGGAGAAATGTATTTGAATATCAATAGATCAATCCTTATTGATGTTGTATCAGAACACATTATGTCATAATTCAAAAAGTTACCAGAAATGTTACTTTCAAAGAGTCTGACATAAACCATATTTAAGAACAATATTAAATAGGAAAACATAGTAAAATATATTAGAACATTGTATTAAATCTTTTCTTCCCATCCAAGACAATCTATCACAAAAATAGATCATGATGTCCTTGAATAAGATACCTTGGTTAAATTTATCTAACCAATATATATCAATCAATAAGTAAGATAGATACTATCATCGATAGAATGAGATAACCGATAGGAACTCTAAATGAAGAAGATTTATAATAAAATACCCAAATATATCATAACCTTGAATACATAGTTAAAATTACTAGTATTATCATGGAATGAAAAAAATTGTTATATTATGGAAAGATTAAGTGATTATGACAACTGTAAATCACTAACCAGTTAAAATACTACATCAAATATACATATAAACCCAAAACTGCAAGTAATCGATTTGTTTTTTGAAATATTAACCAATTAAGCATTTAAATGAAAGTATATATATAGTATAAAAATTAAATAGAACAAAATAATTCACATAAAGAGCAACCAACATTATCACATATTGAAAACAGCTGACTACCAATTCAATTGAATCACAATTTAAAAAGAATGAACCAAATAATAATATGAAATGAATAGTACAGATACCTAAATTATGCATTCTAAATGGAAAATATATATATAAAATATAACAAATAAAATATCATTAATAAAAAGTAGAAAATCTAGAAAACCCAAAGCTAAGATATAATGTTTTAACATTAAATAAATTATAGATGAATAATCTCTATAAGTAAACAAAAATGACTAAAAAATAATTGTATTTAACATTACATATAGACAGAGAACAAAAGAAATAAATTAGAAATCTATAAGAAAGGACAAATAATACTAAATACATATGAATATAAGATAAAAAAAAAAAAAAAAAAAAAAAAAAAACAAAAAAAAAAAAAAGACGCAACAATCAATATAAATAATAGAACACATACAAAACTATGATATATAAAAGTAACCAGAAATAGATAATGTATTAACACATATAGGTATATAAGAAATATCAGTAAATTGTTAATTAATAATTTAATATCTGAATATCAAATACGTACAAAAGATACCATAATAATAAAGATGATGAATCTTAGAATATATGACCTTATGACAGATCAACTGATCAGAAATAATAACCAAACTCGATACTGTACACACTTTATATGGATAACCACCATAAAATTAATTGGAAAGAATCAGATGACAAAGGTAACAAAATATACTCCTAATCTGTTTGTTTGCTAGTGATGTACAAAACTAAATTAATAGAACTGATGGAACACTCAATTATTAGCATATCAGGACAAGAGAAGCGTAATTATGAGTACTATGCATACATTTTAAAAACGTTAATATTCATCTACCTTCATTTCCAAAAACATCAACCTTTCCTGATGACCTAATACAACTGAACATCTAGTGGCACAGGCAATATAACACTTTTGCACGCAGCAACTCTTTCTTCTGTGTCAACATATTTATCGCATTTATAAAGGGGATGACCCTTTTTTTGACAAAATTTACATACACCTTGAGCTTTAGCAACACTATGCTCATTACTATCATTGACACCTTTTGCTGGAGTAGCAGTAGTCTTAAATGTTTGCAAAGAACTAGATGGAGAAGACTTTTCAGATTTTTTAATAGTAGTTTTAGTTTTAGGCCTAACTTGTGCATTATCTTTCCTTGTCCTAGAAACAGTACACAAAGTGTTTACTACTTCATTATAACACTCAAACAATTGGCTCAAAGTTGGAAGTTGGAGCCTACCTTATGCACTAATTCAGATTTAAAAATTCTAGGCAATTTCTTAAAAACTATGTTGCTTAACAATACACAACCAGGCGTGTCAGGAATCAAAAAATCTAAATCATAACCCTTTAGCTCATATATCATGGATCTTATTTCATTAACAAAGATTTTAGTATTAAGAAATTCATTATCAAACCCATCTGGAGGATTCAATTCCAGAAGTTTATTCATATATTCATTTATGATATACTCTCTATCCAAAAATTCCTTTTTTAGCAAATCTATAGCTATGTTATAATTGTCGTCTCTTATTGTTAAATGGCTAACAACTTTGTAAGCATAACCTTTTAGATACCCAAATAGATAAGTCATTTTAACAGAATCAGTTAAATTATTTCTATTTCCTATCAAGTTATTAAATTTATTTAGAAAATTATGAAAATTCAATTTATTTGAACCTGTACCATCAAAGGTATCACAGTTAAGTACAGGAAGTTTACTTTCAGTTAAGTTTAATTTAGAAATAACATCTAAAAACTGTTCTGTAGTATTACTCTCATTAGGCACATTTTTAGAGTCAAGAAAATCATCATACTTTATTAATGCTGCAGACACGTCCATATGATACGTTACAGTACCTTCTAATTCCTTATTCATATAATCAAAGAAACAGGCCTCACATACTAATTATCAAAATCATTTTGAAACAAATAAGAGATACCAAAATTTTATATCATCCATTAATATATATAATGGAAGCAAGGTATCATAAATTATACATAACAAGATATATCACTAGAGAAATATATAAACATAAATTAAGTCAAGAACAACCAATCATTTTTTAATTAGTCAGTTATAGAGAAGCATCATAGATTATTTAATAAATATATAAATATAGAAGTATAATACTGTATTAATTAAAGTATAATATATATCGCAATTAAATTGCACGCTCTATAGTACTAAAGTAAACATAATCAATCAAACATTACAACACAATAATATATAAGAGATATAAAAACTATAACATGAAATAATAAATATACCAAAATGAAAAGTGTCTATAATAAATAGAATTTAAATTGTAAAAAAAAATATGAAGAGATTTAACACTCTTCATGAAGGCCATAATATCACAAAATATAACAAATAAGCTATATTTAAATGTATAAAAAGGCTCTGTAAACAAAACGTTACCTTAAAGGTTACACTGAATTAGAATCTAGATGTCATAGAGTCAAAAATTATTCAACGTTTAAGAAATTCATTACTGAATCTATATGCACAGTACCTATATTAAATAATATAACAGAGACTGAGAATTTAATATAAAGCATGAACACTATTAAACTGAATAGAAATATACAATCCAAAAAAAGCCAACAATTCGAGATTAAACAATAAGCCCTATACTAATAGGCTAGAGTTAAATTATTAACATAGGCCTCATCAATTAGGCTAGGATATCAAATTATCTAAACAATAGGCCTCATCCAATATAGGGCTACAGGATATCAATTATTAACATTAAGGCCATCATCCAATAAGCTAAGTTTCAATATTAACTTAAACTAGGCCACTATCTAATAGGTTAGGTATATCCAATTGACTTGAAAGCAAATCACCGGCACATTGTTGAAATATGTTTGAAGTTAGCCATTAGTTAGGCCAACCCCAACCACATATGTATGATTTAATAAATAAAATGATGTTATCATTAAAATTGCTTGAAAGAAAGTATTCTTACCTTGAAAATTTGACAATAATGCTATGCATAAAATAACCCTATTATAATACATAGAAGAGCTCCACTAAATATTAAGTATAGGCTACCTACATACACAACACCATGAATCTTTCCTTTCAAACAAATTGTTTGAGGAAAACCGCTTTTACAAGTCAGTTTGTATAAGTAGATTCTAGATTCAATAATAATAATTAATTTAACCAAAATCACCAGTTTAAGCTAACACTTTTTAACATAACTTAAACCTTTAGAACATTTCACCAAAGACAATGCATAATGCTCCGAAACAAAACAAACTGTTGTCATTTTAATTGTTGCGTGCGTTCGTTTGTTTGTGACGTCATTTTTATATTATTCTTTTCCATATATACGGTTATGCATGGAAATTTTTATTAATAATTTATAAATGTTTAACTTATTATATATACATATTTATATTAATTTGTTTTATTTGGCATAAATTTATATCATAATTGGGAATACATTTTAATTTAAAGTTATATACAATACATATATATAATACACAATATATATATATAATATACTATAATATATAATATATATTTAATAATATAGAAATATCTTATAGATATATATATAATAATGTAAGATATATAGACTATACTACATATATATAATATATATTATATATATATATATATATATATATATAATATAATATATATATATATATATATATATATATCATATATATATATATATATATATATATATATATATATAAAACACAAGTTTATATAAATATAATTTTAGGATTTCATTGGCCCATCACAACTTACCTCCTAAAAACTGAAATTTCTGGTGACAGTAACCACATTTATCTGGTTTCAAAGCAATACTGAACCGATGATGTACATTATGTCCCATGGATCCAGAAAGATTCATGATAGGCCTTGAAAACTTAGGGACATTTAACGTATCTATTTAAAATAAAATTTAAATCAATAACAAAATATTTTTTTACCTATAGATATAAAGATGCATATGAGCAAAATTGACTAAATCACGTTTACATACTTTTACTAGAGTACCCATCATCATTTTCCATATGATACTGTATTTTGGTGGGTGATGTTAATTTCGATGACAAAGGTGAATTATGGTAGCCTACTTTGTTGTTGTCGTCCATGAAGTCACAACTACCCATATTCCTTCCGTCTCTCAAATCACCATAGAAAACTCCAGAATCAGGGCTGCGACTAACATCTGAAGACATTACCGTCTCGGCACCCGAATCTGATTGCAATCGTGTCCTCCTCGGAGTTAATTGATCCATGCTACCCCATTGAAAAGGACGCGCAAAGCGACGTCGACGAAAAATATGAGTACTTGGCATGTACGAAGGGTGTATATGTCTTTTTAAAAATACAATTTATATCATTTATATTCAAATTGTCATAAAATACGGTAATGACAAAACCAACGATGAGTTGCAGAAGAGAACAATCCAAAGAGTGTAGAGATCCATCAAAGCAAATAGGGTGTGTGTGTTGTGTGAGGTATGAAGACACAAGGATATGCAGCCATTTACCAAGAAGAATGAAGGATGCAAGATGCAAAAAGATCAAAATATAAAGCCCAGGAAATATTAATATGGACATAACACCTACATATTAGAAATCTATAACTCTTCTCTACTGCACCAAAAAGTTGGAGAATAATTACAATATAATTCTTTACCTATCTATTGAACAGTGATTACGATAAAATATGAATTTTAACCTTTGTAGCCAATTTCTATTTAAAACCCCTTTTAAATGAGTAATGGAGGATTAGAAACTCTTTCAAAGTTGATTATAGGAATACATAACAAGCTAGCAGTAATTTTTCAATAAAAACTAAACAATACAAAAATATGAAAACGTCTATACAAACATTTACATTCAGTATTAAGAATGCAAATCAAATAATCAGGTAGTTTTAGGCATAGCATTTCAAATTGAATAACAAAACTTGACTGATTGCATAACCCAGGTAAAAAACGGGTCACAATGAATATTAAACTGTGATTTTAAGTTGCCACCTTTCTTTAAAGATTTCGTTAAAAGGTATATTGCATACAAATAAAAAGTAACAAAGTACCAACACTAAAGTAACAAAGTACCAACACTAAACACATACTTCAATAAAGGAGATCCACGTTTCTTGATCTAATCTATGGGAGAAGCTGAGACTCGTGAAGAAGATGACGACCCATGAGAAAGGCTGATTGCTGTTGTGTTGTTGTTGCATGTTGTGCATGCTGTTTTGCTGCATGCTGCTGTTGTTGTTGTTGTGATGATACTGTTGCTGTTGTTTAAGCCATATCTGAAGCATATTCTTTTTATATTGGGGGTGGTGTTGGTGGAAATTTTTTATCTGGTAGAAATAAAATGGAGGATATATAAAATTTATTCACAACACAAAAAAAATTAATAAAAAAATAAAACATTTATTTAAAACCACAAGAAAAAAAGTTATTAAAAACTTACCACTTTTACCAACCCCTTAATAATAATTAGGAGGGCGTTGGGGGATGGAGATATGATCGTTTTATCCTGAATGTTTCCCCCAATCTGCGGGTAATGTAAGGGTAGAGTTGTTCAAAACAGAGCCTACTCCTCCAGGACTTGGTGGAGGTATCAGAGGTAGGGTGAGTGGAGGGGATGATGGATTTGAATCATCACTACTCCTTTGACTTAAACCAATTCCTGATGATGCATAACTACCATTTAACCCACTGGCAGTACCTCCTTCACCTCCAGCACCACTACCACCATTACCTCCTTCTGATAACCTCACACCATCATTTCATTTTTTATGCAATCTTCACTCAATTGGTGCGTCGGCGAGGAGTTCTCCTTAGTAATCAACTCTGCGGATTGTTCACAGCAACTTCGTCTTCAAGTTTGTTCCCTGCATCAGCGCCAAATTGTTTCCACAGCGGTAACTAGTCTAAATGGTCGGCACGTCATCCAAAAAAAATCCCCGTACAGCCAGCCCGCCAGGCTACGTTAGGTTATGTTAGGCTAAGTTTAGTTATAGGTGTATTTAGTCTAGGTATATTATGTTAGGTTCCGACGCCCGTCTAGCTCTAGGATTAAGTTAGGCAAAGTTCCAGACTCTAGTTAGTTAGTAATAAGGTTTATTAGGTCGTAGTTTAGGTTATGTTCCGAAGTTGTTTAGGTATATATGTTAAGCTAAGTCTACCGAGTATTAAGTGACGGTTAAGTCTACAGGTTTAGGTGTGGACTGGTTAGGTAGGTAGTTAGTACGTCTCACGTTACGATACGATATCTTACTTTTAGTTACATAAGGTTAGTGGTATAGATTATGTTAGTTATGTAACATTTGTTGGGACTTCGTTCAGAGAAACTTAATTAATCCAGAATCCTTAATTTTCTTTACAATTTCTGTACCAGTTTAACCTGTCAGACTGTTCCCGGAATCAATATAGAACTAGTCTTCAAATATATTTCTTATAATAGAAAAAAAAGAATGCGATTCGTGGCGCTAGACCAAAATGAATAGCATGACCTCTCTCTTTCTTCTTATTCTATCACATAATGTCTTGAAAGTTATTTTCCGTCTGAAACGCAGAGAACCAAGCGAGATACGTTTTTTCCTCTTCTTCTTGACAAAGACAACCACAACAAAAAAATAAAACTAGAAACAACGAAATCGCGTCCCGTCTATTTCTATCGGTTACGGTTAAAAATGAAGTAAAAGAACCCAAGGATTCATTCGCTCTTTCATATTCAAAATATCTCCATATTAAAAGAAAACCGTCCATACCCGAACTTCCCACCTGTTCTCTGTCGTCCCCTCTTTGTCTCCCTTTTTCGGAATTTTGTTTTTTTTCGTTTTGCCTGTGCATCCCTCTCGCAATCCCCATCTTATGCGCTTCAGTACACTCCCCAATTATAATGCATTAGACACCTTACGCCACCGAAGTAAAACCCATCTCAACTACCGCGATAATATGATTCTAAACAATTCAACGTGCACACCAAGATCATCAACAAACACTCTATCACAACAGACCACTACAACACCACACACACAACACACACACTATCACACACCACACTCCACACACCCACACACACACAACACTACACACACACACACACACACACACACACATCACACAACACACACACACATCACATCAACATTCATCTCTCTCTGTTT
>JABUQX010057257.1:5000-29108 GCA_015478945.1 Trachelipus rathkii | reverse complement strand
TGTGCTATGCATTATATATAAATATTTGCTGCTTTTATCCCACAGTTCTTGAAAATAATTTTTTGTTATACAATATACGTAAATAAAAGCATTATTTTAAGTATGAAAATTGTTTCATTATCGAAATAAAAGATTTTTTTAATTCTTCAGGGCGATTTGAACTATAGGAAACTTTTTGGAGACTTGGACTGGCCCAATAATACTAGTTTACGAACAGCTTTAAGAGGATTCCAACCTTCTCCTTTGCTTATTTTAAGAACTATTAAAGGAGGACCAACTGTCGGTCTTGACGAATCTTCACCAAGAGTTGTAAATGCCAAATTAAACGAAGATTGGAA
Organism: Trachelipus rathkii; assembly: GCA_015478945.1. Classification (NCBI taxonomy): domain Eukaryota; kingdom Metazoa; phylum Arthropoda; class Malacostraca; order Isopoda; family Trachelipodidae; genus Trachelipus; species Trachelipus rathkii. Next base: position 28,770 of record JABUQX010057257.1, on the reverse strand, counting down.
TATATCAGGAAAAATTGGACTAATTCATGACAGTTCACAGCGTCGTGATGCAAGGTCGTATATGAAAGATTACTATCTCTAGTACAGCCATTGGTTTTAATGCTTACATTATTCAGATCCTGATGAAGTAAATACTATAATATATATATACATATATCTATATATATATAATATAATATATATATATATATATAATATATATATATATATATAATATAACATATATATATATATATATATTATAATATATATATATATATATATATATATATATATATATATATATATATATATATATATATATATATATATATATATATATAACTTATATAATATATTATATATATATATATAATATATTATATATATATATATAAATAGTATATATATATAATCATATATATATATTGCCCGGGATATGATAATGTATTAATATAATTATTATATATAATATATATATATATATTATATATATATATACTATATATATTATATATATATATTATTAAAAGTATATATATATATATAAAATATTATATATATCTAATATATATTATATAACTATATATATATATTAACTATATATATTATATAATATATAATATATAATATATAATATACATTATACTATATTATATATAATAAATATTATTATATATAATATAAATATATATATATTATCATATAATAGTATATTATTATATATATATATCATATATTATATATATATATATATATATACTATATATTATATATATATATATTAGTATATAAATAATATATAATAATATATATATATATATAATATATATATTATATATAATAAATAGTATCATATATATATATATTATAATATATATATATTATATATATATATGATTATATAAATATACATATCTATAATAGTATATATATATATATATCGAAAATGCACCCGCCCTAATTAAAGGTGTGAGGGGATCCAGATACTCGAGCTGTGTCTGCTAAAGAGTGTAATTTAGTTTGTATTGTTATTTTTCTTTTCTGTAATTATTAATATCATTTTGTATTGTTATTATTATTATTGTTACAGTATTATTCTTTGCTAATTGTGTTCAAGTTTCTTTGTTTGTTACAGAACTATATTCTTTCAATTTTTTTTTTTTACAGATCTATCTCCACTTTCATTTTTTTTTCTACCCACTTTTTTCTCTTGCATTCTTTACATTTATCTCGTGTATATATGCTTCTTTTTTTATCGGGAAAAATTAGCCGAGTGCTAATATCTCTTTCCTTGTGGGAGGATGAAAAATGTGGCACCACCTGTGCTAACCGGGTACTGTACTCTGATATACTAATCTTTTTTCATGGCGGGTTTAGTCATATTGGTCGCGTTTGTTATCCTGACCTTATGGAGTATTTGTAATAAGACGTACCGCCCTAGCTAATCAGCTTATCACACCACCCTCCTCGCCGTCCGCTCATCCCGTTATATTAGAACCTTAGCCAAAACTAGATATGTTTCAGTGGGGAACAAATTCCTCATATCATAATGCTCAACGCCCACCTAAATACTTTACGGTTATACGACTACGTTACGATTTACCTGCTCACGCAGGAGAGCCAAAAAAGGGATTCTTCCTCCCCTTCAAGACATAACCTCTTGCAACTTGATGAAGAATTCAGACACATCTGGCAACAACCAACACCCACACAAACATAACGGAGCCCCTTCTGACTGATTTTCAAAAGAACTACATAGACGAGCCTTCCGCAGCAGGGAAAAGAGCGGCCCTCCTCTACCAACAGGGTTTGTTCTTTGGAGCGTGGCGTCGCTGATCCCCGCACCGTAGTTTCAAAAAATTTTCCGACTCACCATCCACCCTCTTCAAAATACATTACCGAACCCCCTGACCTCTTGAAAAAAGTTACCCCGACTTCTGACTCCACCCTTTTTGAAAAAATGAACGGAATTACCAAACTTATTACTCGTTGACTCGCCCCCGACTCCACCCTCCCTCTTTTCAAAAAATTACCTACTCCCCACCCCCACTCTTAGGTCTTTCAAAATATTTAAAATAATTCGCCCCCGACTCAGACTCGGGCCCAATCCCACGTCTCTTCAAAAAATGAGAACTACAGACTCCCCCGACTCCACAACCCTGTGTATTTATACAACCCTTCCCTTAACACCATAGACACTTCCGTGAATCATATAGTTCCTATGGATAGATTCCTTTCTGGGAAAGGCACATCAAGAGGGGGTAGGCGAAGCATGCCCTTGCTTTTAAACGAATGTAACTGGAGTAAATCGCGACCTAGGCGGTAAAATTAATAGGCTTTTCACATCCATATTTGCCAAAATCAAGGCTCCCATCCCATCCAACAGAGCAAACTGCTTCTGTCCCAATATATTGAGAAATAAATTTGAGATTTTCAGACCCCTTTCAAGATCTAACTGTTCAATTGTTATAGAGTCGTTTCCTACTCATTATTCTCCTTAGTCTTTCTCTTCCAAACTTATGGAAAGATGAAATTGAATGCAACAAACTCTCTACTAGATAGAGGTCGCTTTTCCAGTCAAACCTGCTAATTCTAAATCACTTTTAAGAATTTTTTTTTTACCACTAGGCTGCACTGCCTCTCCTAGACAACACCGATGTCAGAGACACTCGGAGGATGCAACCAACCAAATATACATCTCGACTGTTTCCATCATTAGACTCGTTTTACCAACATGGCCACACTACCCTACAGTGAAAATATAAACTATTACTCGATTATTGAAGAATTGCTACTACTAATTCGTAAGTTTCCAAAAGCTTAAACTGTTTTCTCCCGCCATCTTTTAAATGTTATGATTCAGAAAACCCTCCCAAATTGTCGTTTTTCTACAGATGGAACTGTAGGCAGTTGCGGCATAAGACCATATTCTTTATGACAAAACCATTTGTTCTATTTATCTGTCACCAAGCAGTAAATTTTCGAAGAGCCAACTAGAAAATCTTTTCCTCAACTTCCTCCAGTATTGATCATAAAAATTTCTATCTCCATTGTGGGGTGCCTCAAAATTACTTATTACATACAAACATCTCATCTTGGAAGCTCTCTTGTACGCTTGACAATTTTTCCTCTACCCAGTGCATTTAATTTACATTTTTTGGTGCGTTGTATCTATTTCGCATGTCCACCACCTATCGTGTAAGTAATGCTTAAAAGTACTGGAAGCAAGCAAACAAATTTTCATTACAACGTTCAAACGATCTTGACATCAACCCGACTGGCACCGGATAACATAATGAGGGAGGAGTTAGACGACAGTGTGACGGATATGCGAGATCGAAATATTACTTTGAATTCTCCCCTACTAGATCAATTGTCTGCATTGTTTTAAATCTCATTCGAGAGCCATGGCTGGCGAGAATGGGTAATTATGCTAGCAAAGCCGAGAGACGAATTTCACGGATACTTAGAGAGAGAGGATTGTTGGACGACATTCGACTGCCAAAGAGAGCGAATTCACTACGCTTTAGGAGAGTCGGTTACTGAGACAACCCACTTTGTAAAAAGAGTGGAAATATCACGACGAGCGACCGAGAGAATGTTGATTACTGATCGGAACGTGATGTTTGTAGCACGGAGCTTTCGACTGAGAAGCCACACCAACCAAGGAGACCCAAATCCACCTTTAGAGACTATAGACCAAATTGAGGATCAAACCCACCTAAAACGGCCTTGCCTTCGATCACATGTTAAAATACCGATTAATCTCTACTGATCCTGAAAAGAGACAATAGGATGCGGCAAATGCTTTCAAAAATTGAGCTAGAAAGGAGATAGGCTCACATGTTGTTCCAACATACCCACTTTTCTTTAACAGGCTAGTAGTAGACATTATAAACAAAACCATACATTCCAATATAAAATATCTTTATAAATAGTTGGTTTGCACATATACACAGATTGACAGAATTTCTTTAATTATTTAAATTGTCGAAGATAAATGAGGGAAAAATATTCCACAACTAACTCAATATCAGAAATGCAAGATGAACCATAGCAAAAAATAAACAATATAGAATCTGGGGAAATTCTTTAGTTTTTGAGTTATAGCTTACACCGTAAAGAGTGCGATAGAATTGAGTTCCGTTCGGTTAAGTAGTACAGACCTCCTATGTTGATTATTCCAAACTGTTGAAGAGGCTGTTACACTTTTGGTTCCTCGTAAACACACATGTCTTCTGTTTTGTTTTTATTTCATATTAATCATTATTTTATATTTCTATTAATCATTATTATTATTGAATTGATTATTATTATTTATTTAACAAACACCCTAACCACAGCTTAAAACCTAATCACAAATTATAGATATGGGCAGTAATGCTTCCAATGTCGTCTCCCATCTGTTAATCAAAAATAAAAACTACAATGAAAAAAAATTCATTTTTTCATATTTGCACCAACATTAACGATTAACAAACCATTAAAAAATTGGTAAGTAGCGATTTTTATAAATATCACATTTTATCAAGAAATAGATAATACGAGTGGATACTTAAAAAAAAAGAACAACACGTTCGGCCACAGTATCTTTTAGGAATTAAAAAGTTACTCAGATACCTCTCTAAGCTAGTTTAAAACTCTCATAACTTTCATTTTTTGACATCCACTTTCAGGTTTAAGGTCTCTCTATCATCATTAGGCCCTCAGTTCAGGTTAATAGTTTATTAGGAAATATCGACAATGTGAAGAAAAAATCTAAATGGTTTAGTAAACAATCTTATAACCTGAAGTCCTGAACCTAGGATGGCCCTAAAACGAACGTGACAAAGCCCTTACAATCTTTTTTAATGTCCATGGGAAATTTCTATATTATCTCTTGAGAGCAACTGTTTATTTTCTTCATTATTATTCTTTCGTTAAATAAATTAGGTAGCGCAGAGGGGCTTCTCCCCCAATTTTTATAAAAATCAATAACGCAAATATTCTAAAAATAATAATAATTGCAGCAGAATAAAATTATAAACAGAGATGTATTTTCTCTCTTTGAGGAAAAAAGATTACTATGAGCCATCTCAAAGTTTTTAAATAACTCCAATAGACCTTTCATTCTTGATCCATCCAGGTTAGGTCTCATTATCAGGCCCTCTAGTTCAGCCGATTTCTACGCCACGAAGAATATACACATGAGAAATATTCACATGTATACTTAACAAATCATAACCTCCTGAACTAGGATGCCCTAAAATGACACTAAGCCTACTATTAATTTCTTTTTATAGACCTGATGGGAAAATCTGTTTTAACTTAACACTATATTGTTTTCTCTTTATTCGATTTTATTTTAGGTCATAGTAGCACAGAGGGGCTTCACCCGCGATTTTTATAAAATCACAGGATTATTACTCTAAAAAAATAATAATGAGGAATAGAAAAAAACAAATGTAGTGGTCTCTTAGGAAAAAAAAATTTACAGTGCCTCTCAAACATTGGTAGCAGCAGTGGACGCAATATCTTTTCTCCATGTTGACCGAGACGCCTCATATTTTGTCAAATTATAAGGAAGTAGTATTTAGACAAATTATTTCCTAGAATGCCTACAATAGCTAAGGGCATATAGAATTTATCTGAGCTCGCTGAATAACGCTGAGTCTCAGGAATTTATTAATAATATGGATAATTATAGGAAAAACAAAATAAAGAAATAGTAACCTATATTTTTTAGTAATTACTTAATTACTTTATTCTGTTCTTTACGCGTAAATATTAACATAAAATAATATACTTATATTAAACTATATCTTATGTAGGTTAAACTAGCTTTACTAGCATAACCTCATTTTTTAAAAAACAGATTCCATAAAATCACCCAAAAGCGAGAAATAAAAACAAATCCAAGAAATATAAATCATACAAACGTTTACAAATAATCAGCAAATCCGTCTTCTTCTTTGTCGGGTTCATCATTGGCACCATATAATATAAGTGGCAAATTAATTTTTTTTTTTTTTTTTTTTTTATTTTTTTTTTCTTTTTTTTTTTACTATGGTTACATAAAAACCAGTGTGGGAACGCCGTTCCCGCTCCACTACACCACTGCTCTCAAAGTTATTAAAACTCCCATACTTTTCATTTTTGATCCATCCAGGTTATTTCTTCATTCAGACCCTCTAGTTCAGGTTATTATATTGTTTTGTGTAGGTACTAAAGTCACCAAAGGTAATTAAAAATTATTTTGTTTTTCTTAATTTTATATACAGGAAAGTTATTATTTCTTCAATTTTGATTCTCACAATCATGCTCATCTTGGGTGTTGTTTCCTTCTCGTAGATCATCGTAGTTCGGAACCACCTAATATTTTATCCCATCTTCCAAGTACACTGTTCTCTTCGGGAGCTTGTAAAGTTTTTTGAAGAATTTTTTCTATGTGTCCACCATATTTTTAAAATTTTTAGAAGTCACCAGTATATTCTGTGATTTTAAAAAAAATATTTCTCCTTTTTTATAAGAAAATCCAATGAGTTTTAACAATTTTAAACTTTGGAGGCTGTAACTTTTTTCCTAAAGAGAAGGGCAAATAATTTTTTATTTTAGGAACAAATGATTATCCTAATATTTTTTTTTTATCCTTCTCTAATTTCTTTCCACATCTTTACACTTAACCATTTGTTAATGGAGATACCTCTTCTCCTCAACTATTACCATTGATTTTATTTAATTAAAGAGGATATATTCTGTGATTCTTATAAAAAAAAGCATGGGAGTGATAACCCGCGTCTGCTTTACGTGTAGCCTCAAAAAGATCCTACCCATTACACTGTAAGCGACAATTTCTTATCTGCTCCATAAAAAATTACCATTTCCTCTTCATTTCTTAGTGTTGTTCCCTGTCTACTTATAAATAATTTATTGGTCTAGGTACTATCAATAGGGTGCCAATTAGTTTTATGAGACTTCAAATAATGAACTTACTTTACCCAACAAGACTAAGCGGACCTGTTAAACATTCTTTTAACCTCTATTTTCCCATAGCTCTGCTTACCATCATGCCCAGAAACATCATCTTATCTACGTTAACCACACACTCTCCAGCCATATCTCAGTGTCCTTTCTATAATCAACGTGGCCCAAATCTTTGCGGCTACAACACTCCAATACTCGGGTCTCTCCCCTAGCATTAGCTTAATCATTATACGTTCTGAGTGAGTACAGGCCTCTTGTAAAACCTACCAATGCATATGTATACCTAGCATTAACTTTATTCTAAGCTTATTTTCTCTGAAAGCACTTCTGAAATAATGCTTATTAACTTTCAAATTATTATAATTCGAGTTCATATTAAAATTTACAATAATAATTTTTATAAGACACAAAAATAACAACGTTGCCTTGAAAAAAACTTCTAATAAAAAGCCCAGTCACGGTGCCGAAAGCATTATCTATCAATAGTGTTGTTTGTAAGGTTTCTGTTATATCCCTAGGACTCTTTTTAAAATTCAACGATTTTTTTTCTTTCTTCTAGTTGAGGGGGTTGGTGCTTAATTAAAATAACATTCTAAGCAAAATGTGGGTATTTTTTCAGGGCCGTTTGAGGATGGAGACATTTTGTTCTGACTAAGGAGAGCGAGGGTAAGAGCCGGCACTAGGATATAAGATGATCATACCTTTAGCGAACCAGATAGAGAAAGAGAGTCGTTGAGAAGGCTATATTAGAGGGGAGGAAAGAACCAATTTTCAGTGAAATTTTACTGCGTAGTTGGTGGTGCGATAAATCTTTTCACGTGTTGTTCAAATTAGATATTTACTAACGAAGTAATTGAAAACTATTACTATAATACGCTAGGACCTGATTCTTAACTAGTTCTTGATATGTTTTTAAAAAGTTTTGTTTTAAATATCTTATAAATAATTTAAACGCTTTAATGCTTATAATTGCTGTCAAAAATATTGTAAAAAACTTATTAATAATATAGTTTATCATGAGCCATATTGGTGCAGATCATGATTGGTATCTAATATATGTCACTGTAATGGGCATACGATATCCTTACGCTTTTCAATACTTTTGCGCTCCGCACAGACACTTTGCTAATAATTTCGTTCTTAACCAGCTATCGTAAAAATCACACGTAAATTCCATCGGGTCAAATCTTCCTACCTATCAATTAAGTAACACTTAGTAGAGAAATTTGTCAATCAGCTTTGTCATTGTGCAAAAAATCCAGATACAAGCCCTATGTATTACCTTTATCAAATAATATATTACTAAGTATAAATATATATTATATGATCATCTAAGGAATTGTTTCTGAGTTATATTCATACTTCAATGATATACATAATATATTTAGGAATAATATTATATATAATCATTAATATATATATATATTAATTAAAATAATATATATGTAGTGAATAATAGAGAGGTACAATGTATATTGTTAATTTTGTTTTTTTTATTGTGATAAAAGCATAAGTAATAACTATCAATAATATATATATTATATATATATTATATCCCTTGCTCCTAAAAAAAATATCCAAATATATGCTATTTAATAAATATTATATATAATAATTAATATATAAATCCTTCAACTAACCATTTTTATTTTATATTTATATATAAAAAATACTATTATAGTAATTTTCTAGTCTTACTATTATAATTATGAGGAACTACACAATTGAGTGGGAATGGCAAAGGCAGAGGTGACAGAAATGTATGATTAAATATAAAGTTATTCAAACTTCTTCAAACATAGATATCCAGTATTAAATATTTCTCACATATATTAATGAATAATTGAACACTCTTATATATATAATATAATTATATTATAAATTAATGTAATAGTAATTATAATAGTATAAAACTTAATTAACCTGTTAAAATTATAGATATTTAAATATATAATATTATATTTAATATATATTGTGTATGTGCGATCCATGGACAATGATAGTTGCAGAGTAACTGATGTTAACTGGGCTCGTGAGAGAAGCTATACACTAACACGAGGTTAATAGATAAAGTACAACTAAGCTAGAAATTAATAGAGATAGAAAACGGTCACATTTATCGTGACATACGCTTAATAACAACTTCGAGATTACCACATGATCAAACATTCCTCTATGAAGCCCTGAGTTCTCAAGACTCTGCCAGCCTAACGGCCTTCCTGCTCGTTAAATTAGACCCGTCGACATCCCATTGGGCAGAAGCAGACCAGTATTCTCAAGATCGATTTGTTATACATTTAATACGATACTGATTATTCAATGTGTTTAGCAATCTCATCAATTACTAAAATTACTTCTACTGATCATTGATAGTTGAATGCTGCTATTTTCTGCTTCTTGCTGGCTGGTCATTCCTGTGCCGCCCTGTACCGTCGATCTTCTCACTGCAGGTTATACGCTATATAACCTCGTATTTGTCTATATAACCCTACTTGCCGTAGAGTACAGAGTGTCGGAGCCTTCTCAGTGACTCTTAATTGTAGGAAACTGCTCTCGCACCTGACAGCTTAATCTTCGCTCTACTAACCGACGTCGTTCCATTTAGGTCCAGGTCCGGATGAGCGGGAGGTAGAATAAGACTCAGCAAGGGCTCTTGGCGTTATTGTCACCTGGTTAGAGGAGTTTCTAGTGTTGCGTTTCTAGGTCGATCTAGAGCAGGAGGCTTGCTAGCCCCACCTGCATGAAACCTAAGCAGCCTCGGGAAGAAGAATGCCACTTTTTTCTTGACAACGCGGTTCCAACCTCTTACTAACACTATTCAAACGACAGCAACATCCCTCTATTGAGGTTTGTTCTCAAACGGCAAACTACTTACCTCCCTTCAATAAATATATATATAACCTTGTCATACAATTAATAATGAATTATAAATTAATATAATATTTAACTTTACTAAAATTAAAGTAATATATATATTATCTAATATATATATTATAATTATATATGTCTGAGTAATATATAGTATATATATATAAGACCAGATATTATTACTTTTTATTAATAGATACTATATTATTTATCCTAGGTGGCCGGGCTCGTTGAAGACCAAGATCGTTAGTCAAACTTCAATATATATAATTATAAGTCTATTACTGAATATATATAATAGTATTATCTATGGATATATATCATCAGTATTATATATATATATATTATATAACGTATATCATAATAAAATTCTTTTTAGTATTATATAATAATTATAAGAATAGTATATTATACTACTATAATATATAATATGCGTTATTATATAATTATTTATTAATATATATATATAGTATAAGCTACAATTATTATTATTCGATATATATTTCTATTATCGTTCCCTTAATTATAATAATCATAAAATCATAATATAATCATATCTGATAGTATATATATATATATATTATTATAAACATAATATATATAATATATACCTTTAATATCTCTATATATATACTACTATATATATACAAGATAACATTTAATATAATATTGTATTTTTATTATTTTTTAATATTGATATTATTTATTTTTTATTTATTATTTATTATTTTATAAATTTACAGGTTTATGTATTAATATATGATTAAAGAAAGTATCTTTTGTGTAAGTAATTACACTATATATAATATAATGTAAAATTGATATATATATACTATTCTATATATATATATATATATATCATATATTATATACTTAATCATACACTTAACCTATAGATACTCGTTTTTACGCTCGGATATAACTATAGTCAAGCCCAGGGCGGACTCCGCTCGTCACTCGTTAGCTAAAACTCTGTGTAGGAGAACTATAGCAAGCAGTTATTATTAACAGAATTATGTAACTCTTTAGAGATAATAGGTCTTCAAATTTTGCAGTTTGATTAAATTCTCTTATTTTTTTTTGTGAAAATAGGTCATCTTGAAGTTTACATTACATTGTAAAATGATTAGGTGAAGAAAGATTGGAAAAATAAAGATTGTCTGTGCTTGATTGCCATTGAAAACCCTGTTATAAGAAATAGCTAAATAATCAAAACAGGCCTACGATAGCATCCTCCTAAAATTTCAGGATGAGCAGTCATGTAATTCGAACTTTATCTGTACAAATTTATTAGAAAATCTTGTTAAATCTTTTATAATAGCTCTTTTTCTTGTGTTTGAGTAAATAAGTAAGTCAATTAGGGAATTAAAGAATTAACAAAATTAGAAAATCTTGTTAAATCTGTTATAATAGATGCCGTAAGCAATTTAATTTTTCTGTATTATGAGGCATTATATGTTTCATTCATATTACATATTAACATCTAACATTGTCTATAATTTTTGAAAAAAGTGTTTATGAAAGACGCTAGTAGCTCTAACAGAATAATATTAATGACCTTATAAATAGCAATGAACTAACAGGACCTATTGAGCATCATTCCATAATTTAATCTAATAAATAATCTAATAATAATTGTTTAATTATTTATAATTTAGTAATTTATCATAAATTACGTAAAATGAAAAGAATTTTGTTTAGAGATAACTAGAGCTGAATGAGTGACATAAGTGCTTTTTCTTTTTTTTAGCTGAGTTTGATAATATATTTTAGCACCTTGCCTCCGTAGAAGCCCTTTACAAAAAAGAAACTTTGGCCTAAAAGGCCCCGTGTACCTTGCACATTATTCGTTCGAAAATGTGTTATAATGCTGATATCCGTGCTGATTGTATAGAGTATATGGCAGATTTGCTTTGCTAACATGATTCTTTAAAATGTACTTATATACTAAATATAATATAAATCTAACCTTGATAAAATGTAACTAAGCTTGAATTTTATTGACTATGGTCCATTAAACAGAAGTAGATAAAGATATAATTTTTGATACCCAGTGAAAGTAAAATCACCAATATTCTTAAGGAAACTAAGTGCAGACAATATTTTGTGATGCATACAGATCAACCAATATCTCATCTCTATCCTACTCAAACAACAAATTTAGTAAAACTTAGACTCTAAATCTCTACTTCTCTACTCATACTCAATAACACTCTCATCTCTCTGTTCTCTCCTTCTCTCTCGTCGTCTTCACATGCGTCTCTCTTCTCTCTCTCTTCTCTCTCCTCTCTCTCTCACTCAAGGTGTTAGTAATACTTAGCTAGCTAGATAATAAGTTTTTTTATATAATATATAAATACTATGAAATTGTAACTCACGCCCATATATACTGTATATATACTCTGGAAGTATAATATATTATATATATATAATATATATACCTATATATCGATATAAAATTTTAGATACTAGTAACCATATATCTCATCTCTATCCTATTGAACATATATTGACAAATTATGTACATAAATAATACTATATTAAATAAATTTTTTGATATTTAATTTTCTTATATAAAATTTGGGTTCTTGCCAAATTTCGAGAGAAGGCTTTGTGGAAAAATCCTTCAATAATAAGACACAAATAAGAATAAGGTTTTCTTTTAGCGTCGTGTCCTATGTCTTCATATACCAGTCGTGTTTCTTAGATAAGCAATAATACTTTTCTAATATTATATTCTTTCTTTGGCGAGCGAACATATCAAATAATTCCTTTTTCACAGTCAATGATTCCTTACTGAAACAAATAATGTTCTCGCAAGCGCAAAAAATGATCTTAATGTAAAATTAGCGATCTTGCAATTCATAATTTACTTAAACATATATTTTACATAGTAATATACATAGCTAAATTTTGATTTATTTTTTACAACTTTTTTGCGTTTAACTTTTCTTTTTTAGAGGAGGCCTGGCATTCCTGTGCCTCTCCATCATCAAGTTAAATGCCAGCGACCTCGATACTATTTTTTTATAAAATACATAAAAAAAAATAAATATTTATAAATATTAATTACTATCTTCGACACTTAATTTTATTATATATACATAAATTATATATATATTCAAAATTATATATATATATATCCTAAAATTTCAAAAAAAAATTATAACAGAACATTCACATAATACTAGCGCATAACACTTATGATGTTTCTAAATGAATATTATTCAATATAGTATATTCATTATTGATATTCATTGTTATGAGTTCTAGTATATATATATAGTAAGGTTTCATACGTTCAAACTGAGGGGAACTAATTGTGACATAGATTGAAGGAGAGTTTTTTTAAGGAGCGTTGTTCATCTCGATGAAGTGGCGTTCTTCCCCTTAAGATGGCGCTGTGTCCACGATCAGTGTGTTGAGCTTGTCAAACTTCCTGGCCACATTTTTGCGCTTCCGCCCTCATTAACCCCCCTATATTACACTAGTCGTCTCTATGTGCCCGCAAGAAGCACACTCCGATATACTACCGGTACCTAGTCTTAATAACTGCGGGGTAGAGACTGTTTTGATATTCATAGGTGTTTACGATGCTAAGTTCACTCAAAAGTTTACATTAGGTCACTCGAGAATGGCTTTCGACCTCTGTTGACTCCTGACGAAGGCAGTTTTGGATACGCGCACCCTGTCAGAATGCTTAGAGAACAGGCTATTTTATTCTCACAAGCACTCTGGTCCTAGAGCCATTTATGACCTACAGAGTAGCACCCAACAGAAGAAACTTGATTAAAATGGTATGAGGGAAGGGTATTAATGTTTGTGCTTGCTGGTGGTTCTTTGTACCACTCCGGTGGCATCTGGTCGATGCCCTGTCCTTATAACGATGAAGTTTCATCTTCTTCTTAGAAGTGAAATTGTAATAGCTCACTTCAATTTCACAGAGGAGTAAATTATTTTCCGTAGGTCTTTGAATAACCACATTCAATAGAGGGGATATTTGATTCTTGAAAGAGAATAAGCGTTGTCACAATGAAGTGGCGTTTCTTCCCGGAAGCTGCTTAGGAGTCGTCAGTGGTGCTTGCAGCTTCCTGCACCAGACGCCACAATATATATATATATATATATATATATATAATATATATAATATATATAAATATATATTATATATAGTATATATATATAATATAATATATACCATTATATATTATATATAATATATATATATATATATTATATATATATATATATATATACAAAGGTGGGCATTAACGCGTAAAGCGTTAATCCGTTAATTAACTCGTCAAATTTTTCGTTAACTTTTAACGACGGTTCGTTAATTTCGAAGAAGTAACGGACTATTAACGAGTTAAAATTTCCGCCTACATCCGTTAACCGTTAACCGTTAACTTCGAGTTATTAAAATATTTTCTTATCAGATTTTAAAATTGTATTAGATTCGAATAATGCTTTGAGACTAAACTTTTTTTTTTTTCTTCAAAATTTACCTAAACGCTCCTTTCAATGGGCTCAAAATGTGTTTATATCTTACTTCGGTTATTATCCAGTTTATTAATGTTAACACAGGGTTGTGAAAAATACCCGAATTTGAGGAATGTGCTTACGGCTGACACGCACCCCTCGTTTCATACTATATTCTCTATGTCTAATACTAGACTTTCCCTCATGTTGAATCAACGCACATGTGCCAACCTATTCCGGAAAAAGAAGATCGCCTTCTCGATTCCTTCATTAACTATACGCCCTATAGCGCTGCGTCACTTTTATTCTCATCTAATAAGATTCTTGAAACCCTTCTCAGACTCTCACTTCTACAGACCATCTGAGAATCTCATTCTCTTCTTTCCGAGCGCTAGTACGGCTTTTGGTGTTCAGGAAGTCTACTGGCTAATATATATACTTTCCTATTTAAATCGATTTTGGTGGTTATACGCGCTGCCTCTAGGACAACTACTGCAGACTTGCGTGGTGGGCGCCTTGGGACATATCCAAAGCATTTGACCGGGTAATGGCTTGCATCATTGCTCTCCAAGTTCCCTCCTTTCCTCCTTCTCTTTGGCTTACTTTATGTCTAGCTTTCTTTCAAGATGGTCCTAAACATCGGCTATGGTTGGTGGAGCGACTTCTTCTTTTCTGTTCAACTAGTGGAGTTCCTCAGGTTTCGTCTCATCTCCTACGTTTCATTAATTATCTTCTCACCCGCAACATCTAACTCTATCCACTCCATGCCGATGATTCGACCCTTCATTCTTCAACTCATTCAATTCTGCTCCATCTTTTTACTTTCTAGAATTGCCTCTCGTCTTTAACTTTCCGATTCTATTCTGCTGATCTGGACAGAGTTTCTGGGTGGCGTCGTCTCAACCCATGTGAAATTCCAAATCTTTTAAATAACCAAACTTCTAACAAATCTCTCTCTAAACTTTCCTATCTCTTTGACGGTTCTTTCGTCCCTCTCCTGTGGACCAATATAACATCCTGGCCCACATAAAAAAAGTTTCTTGAGAAAACCTACCATCACAACGGTTTGCTGGGGCGGCTCAAAGAAACTGGGAGTTTCTGTTTAGGGACTGCGAGACTTCTTCTTCCTCTTCTCAGTTACTCCACGTATACAAGGGTCTCATCCGGCCTTGTATAGAAGTTACTAGATTCTCATATCTGGGGCGGCCTGCGTTTCACTCGGCTTTTGGGACAGGTCGAGAGTCAAAAGCCAAAAGGTCTTTATAAACTGTTAGGTACTTTTCCAGTTCACTTGGACCTCTATCTTTTGCGGCGCGATGTTGGTTGCTTTATCTTTTTCTATAGGTATCGCAGCGTCAGGTGTTCGAGTGAACTTACCACTCGCGTACCCACCACCATTACGACGCCCTAGTTTAGCACAAGGGGTGCTGTATAATGCGCACGGTTTTAGTGTAGAAATTGGTAAACTCCAGGCTAGGTGCTCGGTGTTTCTTTTTTTCCTTCCACCACTTGTTCTGTGGAACTCTCTCCATCTTCCTGTGTTCCTGCTGAATTTAATACCCTGCAAGTATATCTTGCGCGCTGCGTTAAGTGTGAACTTCTGAGCCGTGCAACATCCCCTCCTTGCATAGGGCTATGCCCGTGCCAGTGGGTAGGTTTGCATAACTGTAAAAAAAAGAAAAAAAAATTGAAGACGGTTAACGCTTAACGATTAACGTAACTTCCGGCTACATTCTTTACCGATAAACGCTTTAATGAATAACGCCGTTAATTTTTGTTAACGTTTAAGAATTAACGACGTTAACTTTCTCATAAACGGTGCCTAAAATATGTATAATATATAGTATATATTATAATTATATATAATATATATATATAGGTATATATATATATCATATATATATATATATATAATTATATTATATACATAACTATATATAATATAATTTATATATTATATAGATAGATATATAGTATATATATATATTATATATACTATATATATATATAATATATATATCATTTAACTAGATTGATACTTATTTTTTAGAGTACTAGTTATATAGTAATACCGTACTAGTTATAATATATAATATATCACATATAAATATATCATATATATATATATTAATATCTATTATATATATATATATATATATATATCATACTATATTATATTCACTCCAGGCATTCCTTCACTGACTCAAATTCCCACCTTCTTGTCTCCCATCCGCGACAGCACAGTGTCGATTCCCAGCGTCACACCTCACCAGTCACCATCTACTACATCCACTTAACCCAACCGACTATCATTCATCCTTCCACATGACCAAACCATCTCAACTCACTTTCATTTATTCTCTCATTTACACTTTCTTCACACCACACATCTCTCTCTCTCTCTCTCTCTCTCTCTCTCTCTTCTCTTCTCTCCTCTCTCTCTCTCTCTCTCTCTCTCTCTAACATCTCTCTTTCCTCTCTTCTCTCTCTTAAATTTTATCTATCCTATCTATCTATGTACGATATATATAAGTATATAGATTTATATATATTATATAAATATGGTATATATATCAATATATAATATACCTTATATATATATATATTCATATTATAACTTATATATATATATATATATAAATAATTATTATATATTATTATATAGTATATATATATAATATATATATATATTATACTATATTTATATATATATAAATATATAATACTATACTATAATATATACATTTATATACTTATTATTACTTATATTATCTTAATATATTATTTATCTATTAATTATAATATATACTTTATCATATACTATATATATAGATCCTATATATGATAAGACTATATTATATATAGATTATTCTTAGTAGTATACTTATATATGTTTGCTTTATTAGTTATAGTAATATATATACTATATATAATATCGATAAACTGGTAGTTCTGTTTTTTTTACTATCGGGTGTCCCTACCTTCACAAAAAAGGCTTTCTTTCTGGCTTCTTACGTCACTATGTTCATCTGGGTAAAGAAGCGTTTTTGATTGGTTAATAACTGTAAAACGTAAAAAGTCAAAACAAAAATTTACAAAATGGCTGCTAATTAATGCCAAATTCAACAGAAAGTAAATTAACAATTTTAATAAGACAAAAAAAATATTAATTTAATGACCTTGTAAAAAAATGTTTTTACCACTGATAAAATAATAACAGTAGATGTCTTGCTCAATTTAAATTCCCTAAATACAGAAAGAGCATAATTTTAAATATGTTTTAATTTTTTGGCGGGAAATTTTGCCGTGATGAACTAGTACAAAGCACACACACAGCAAGAAATGGGCCGGAAAATTAATTTTATAACATTTGGATTGATATTAACATAGGGAAGGATGTATATACACTAGATAGTCTTCTCCCGAACTTTTCAAATGTTCCTCCGACTTCAGTATAAATAAAAATTTATGCAAAGTCAAAATCGATTATTATCGAATACTTCAAAGGATATTTTTTCAATACGATTATCTGAAGATGACCTAGAAAAATTACATGAATACGATATGGATTGTTCTTTCAAAGTTTGCCGTTTTTATGTGCATTTTACGGACAGAAAAAATTTAGTGAAAAAAATGCCTCAAGTTTGTCGTTCCAATTTTGATCTCAAAAATTTAGTCCACACATATTTTATGGAAACAATATGCCTCCCCACCATAAGCGTTAAGGGAAGTTTCCTAAATTCCTGGTAAAATGTTATCGAAAACATAAACTTTCCCGTTGCTTTGACCGAATTTAATGAAAATGCTTTTGAAAAAAATTGGAAATTCAAACAGATTGGCGTTGACCGTAACTATATATCGGTAGTTAGGTCGATTGATTTGTGATGAAAGGTATTTATTCATTGAATATTAGCTTTTGAATCTGAATTTCTTCCAAAAATCGATTGAAAATTCCAAATTTTATGGTTTAAATTATTAATTGTATAATTAAATAATCATTTTTTTTATTTTTTTTATTAATATTCTGTTTAATTCCATTTAATAACCATCGCTGCTTCCTTTATCACAGAAACTGAATCATAAATATTTGTAACAACAATACGTTCGATTATTGCCTCGAAATTTCGTGCTAAAACGGTATATTATGCATTTCCTATCTAGCATACTGTATATAGCAGAAATGAAAAAATCAAAATCGACTTATAAAAATATAAGAAGTTTAGTTCTCAATGATATATCAAAATTATATCGATACTCGTAGTTGTTTCCGATTATCAAGCATTTCGATATATTTTTTTTAAAGCTCATTCTGGAATTATGACAATCAATATCAATCGCACATAAATCCCGATTACTAATCTCGTTTGATTTTGAGAGAAGCTATGACCAAAGAAATGAATACTTGATTTCGTGGTAATGTTATTTTGAATGTAAACTAAAACATCAGCCTGACGTACATGCGAACAAACCGTCAAATAATATCCTATTAATTAATATTAATTGCCATTTAAATAATTAATATCAATAATTACAAATTACAACATTATTAAAGCTATATTACCAAATAATTACAATAAAATAAATAAATAATAGTCACGTAGTATTTTTTCTTTTTTTTACCAATTAAATTCGCTAAAATAAACTTCATTGTCTGATAAATAAACGTATCTAGTCTCTATTATACTTAATTCTTTCAGCCTGAACTTCTAATCGAATGTTATTGTTTATCAGTTGTATATTCATATTATATCATGTTAAGTAAAAATATTAAAGACAATAGAAATGTGTTTGTCTTAATCTTACTGCCGTTATAAAGCAGCGAAATTCAAATTATGCACATTTAGGAATATAGAAATTGGGAACACTTGTGATATACGACTGTATTCGCTTTCGAATATTCTTTACAATCAATAAAATTTAAATTTCACTTGACTTACTTCTACAAAAACTCAAAACTCTTGTTTTATTTTATTTCTATTTCATAGTTATCTAAACATAGGATTAAATAACTATAGTGTATGATAGAATTAATAATACTTTTATACACTTTATTAGCCAACCTCGCTTAGTAATCACACTAAAACTTTTACTACCGTATTATAATTGTTAGTACAATCAACTGATTTTATGTCACTTGATTTTTATGTCTAAAAAGACTGAAAAAGATCAAATTAGCCCAACTAATTTGCATGATTCTTTCCTTACTTTTTATATATATAATTTTATTTTTATTTTTTTTTGCAACTAAAATATAGTGATTTAAATTAAAACAATTATAAATTAATAAAAAATATAAATCAAATAAAATATAATATAATTAGGATACTATGACAACAGGCAACTCTGTGATCCAAGAATTAATCATATACACTATTGCTGCAACAAAGGGAAACATACTTTAGAAAGTTTCTTTAGAACCGAAAACTGTGAAACTCACGCTAAAATCAATCAATTTCAATAATAATCGTAACAAGGTCCGTAACACTATCTAATAGTGTTTCCTGTTTCATTGTGTCTATATAGACTAGTAGACCCTCATAGTCTTTTCAAGAATTTGCATTAGTTTATATACATAGATTGATAAAATCACTTCATGAAAAAATATTTATATCGAAAAATACAACTTATTTTTGTTTACAATTTAATTTTCGCGTGTCGCCACGAATCAGGAAAAAAATTAATCGCTATAATGCACAATTTAATAGAATTTACTATATTAACGATATTAAATTTATAATTTCCACATATATAAAAATTACAAATCTTATCGAATTGATTTTCTCTAGCATAATTCTCTTTATATAAACAAAATTTTAGTAAGATTCACGCTTGACTGTCTCTTATAGAAGTCTCTAGAAAATCTCTCTCAATAAATACGTAAAAAATTGATTTTAAATTAAATTCTCAAATAAAAAAAAAAAAAAAAAATCTCCAAACCCTCGATTATAATCAGTACTTCTTCCTATAACTTGTCTCATTTCATAAGTGTTGTCGAAACCATCTTATTGTGTATGCTGTATACATAAGTCGCCGTAGGACGGTGTAACGATTGTTGAATGTGTGTGGTCGTGCTCGGTGGGATGTGTGTGTGGTGTTGATGGTGTTCGGTTGTGCTCCGCTCCATCCGCTTTGAATGCTGTATGTACCGTAACAAATATAATTTAAATCATAATAATGAAAATGACAGTCCGCGTAACAGTAGAGCTAAAGATATCCTGTAGGAAAAATAAAAGTGATTAATATAATTTTTGATAGCGAAAAAAAAATTGTTGATAATAAATTAATGCCATATTTACTGTAAAAATTGTTAATAAGGATTTACATCCGAACAGAGCGTTTCTTATCTCAAACTTAAAATAAACTTTTGTATTTAATTTTATGATATTTTAAGTCTTTTTAAAAAAGTATTTTAGATAACATACTGATACAAATATACGGATGTGCACTCTAATCGCCTTATTTTTGCATCTTTGTTGTTAAAATATAATATATATAAATATATTAAAATAATATATATAAACATATTATATTAACTGCAAATAGACTAAAAAACTAAGATAGCTGTTCTATTGCTTCTTTCTAAATGTTCAGAACATTTTTTTAATACTTATTGCGAAAATTTTAATAAAAAGACTAACAATGTTCTTACCAATTATAATTTCCCCTCTTGGATTAGGTTTATCCGTGATACGGTAATTGCCTTCGTCCCAATCAACTAATTTGATATCTGATATTGATAAGGCCGATCCTACACGACTAGTAGAAACATCATCTTGATCCATCACTGTAGCACATGCACAAGTTTCCGTTAAACCGTAACCCTTTAATAATAATAATAATAATAATAATAATAATAATAATATACTCGTCAGTAGTTTACAGAACATTTTTATTATTATATTTTACCTGAATAACAACACATCCAAGAGAAGCTCTAATAAAGTTGTGGGTCTCTGGGGACAGAGGCGCTCCTCCAGCTGCAATAAGACGAACTTTTCCTCCAAGGAGAGCTTTTACTTTGCGAAACACAAACCTGAAAAAAATAATATATAAAACTCTATTTTTCTAAGAGGAGGATTAGATGAAAAGAAGAAACTAAGAAAAAAAAAAGTACCAATTATCGAAGCCCCTCCCTCTATAGTATTTACTCTTGCCCACCACCTGTAGAGTTTTTTAATAACGTTTTGCACATTTATTTCATGAAAATTCATCACAGAAATAAAGAAAGTATTATAATGGTCTATGAAAATCATACGACTTACCATCCCAGTGAATAATACACTCAAAACTATACTATGTATGAAATATAGTGATATTCATTCAGCCTCTTCCTAAATACTTTAAACCTTTACCTATAAGACGTCATTCAATTCTGAAATTAACATCAGGAAGGTTCTGTTAGCCCCATTTTTCTTAAGTTCACAATTTGATTTGTTGTTACTTTACGATGCTAACCAACCAAGATGCCTTCTTATCACATGATAACTCCATTTAACCTCTCTTCACTACTACATCCTTTTCCAAACATATTGAACATTTACTTACATCTAAAATCTTATTTCATCTTTATCAATACATCCACATTTTACTCAAATAATGTACTCAAAACAACATCTACAAAAAAAAAAAAATTTCAAACAAGGTACCAGAATAGTTTCTTCTCAACATCTATACAAATACACCCTTAATTAATAACGTACAAAATTACAATTACAAACAAATACTTTTCGTCATTAATAAATTGAATTATCATTACACCAAGATATTTTCTTTTGTAAAGTTAACGCTTTGTTTAACTTCTAACTAACTCCATAATGATTCCAAACATTAAACACGGTTCACAAACTACACATAATAAACATAATAAACATCGTCAATACAGTAAACATAATAAATAAAGCAAAGAATTCCGGAAGAGCAACATTCATCATTAATATTTCCAACGTAAATATATAACTAAAATGATAAACATTCCATCCATCTTCCTCCGAAATACCCGCTAAAAAAAACACTCTGTAAACAATCCTTCTAACTAGTTCCATCAACCACGTGGTATATACAGTTTGTCAAAATCACATTACACAATTCGATGATAAAGCCGTTTACAAAACTAAGTATTCCAAAATAAACAATGGCAACTATACCAAATATTAAATTAATGTGTTTCCAAAAATACTTACTAAAACTCCAGTCGCCAACCCGATCGACTTAACCTATTGCATACTAAAAATATATACACAACTTCCAGCTTATATGAGAGTACTACTTTTCTTTACAGTTTGTCGTGCGTCTCATCTGTAGTGGCGGTTCCAGAGCAGGGAGACGTAGGCAATCGCCCTGGGCCCAGCGCCTTATAAGGGCCTCGCGCGCATGCAGAGGCTAACAGATTTAGCGCCCCATCGCGCAATATATATATATGATATATATATATATATAAATATTATATATAATATAATAATACATAACTTCAACTATATAAACTTTATATACAAATTTTATATATTATATATATATAAAATAAAATATTTATATAATACATTTAATAAACATTTCACAAAAAGAATTATGTATATCTATATATTATATATATATATATATATATATATAATTATATATATATATTATATATATATTACTTATATAGAACATATTATATAATATATATATATATATATATATATATATATATATATATATATAATAAATAATAAATAAATAATAACTTCAACTCCCAGGAAGGCATTTATCTGCCTGTCAGTGTGTGTAGTCTCATCCTCCATCCGTCTCTATCTTCGAAGTCTCCACCTCTTCTCAATTCCATGATGTTCGGGAAGTTATGCCTCTCCAGTACCTCTTCTACTTCATCTCTCCACCTTCTTCTCGGCCTCCCCCTCGGTCTCCTGCCTCCGGGCCTCCACTCCCAAGACCTTTTCGCCACTCTCTCCTCCCCCATCCTCTCTAGATGTCCCAGCCACCTCAGTTGTGCCTTTTCTATCTTATTTCTCATCTCACATACCCCTGCTCTCTCTCGTATATGTTCATTTCTCACTCTATCTCTTCTGCTCTTTCCCAGCATTACCCTCAAAGGCCTCATCTCCGCTGCTTGTATTCTGCTTCTTGTGGATACGTTGGTCGTCCAACTCTCCGCACCATACATCAATATGGGAGTCAAAACACTCTCAAAAATGATTTTTTTCACCTGCAGGGGCACATTCTGATTCTTCAGCAAAGGATAGAAAACGCTCACGCTTCTTCCGTATTTTCCTATCCTTTCGGCGATATCTTCCCCAACTCCTCCCCTGTTTCCGAACACACTTCCTAAATACTTAAAACTTTCTACCTCTTTTATGTTGCTGCCATCTATCTGGATATTTAAACCTTCTCTATCTCTCTCTCTATTTATTCTTATAAACACCGTCTTCTCCTTATTCATTTTCAGGCCTCCCTCTTCGAAACACATATTCCACCTTTCCAG
>JABUQX010057256.1:0-23506 GCA_015478945.1 Trachelipus rathkii | reverse complement strand
ATATATTTAATATATTGTTTTATATATATTTTTTATTATTTATATATTTTATTTTTATAATATATATTATATTTATTATGTGTGCGTGTTTTTTTAAATAATGAAGTGTATATTAAATGCATGTATATCTTATTAACATAATAGCATTATATACTATTATTAATATATTATATAATATTGTATAATATTAATATTATTTTATATTAGTATTTATTTATATTCTAATATATTAATATTATATTATTCAAATTAAGGATACTTATATATTTTATCTATATATATACTTATTTTACTTTTTTTTTATTTATTATTATTATTATATAATTCCTTTATTTATTATTTATAGTTATTATTTATATTATATATTATTTATATTATGGATATTATTTTATTATTGTTTTTATTTCTGTTTATAAGGACCGTAAACGTATAAATATGTTACGTAAGGGGGAAAGTTTAATAATTATTAGTTATTAATTACTATATATTATATTATTATTAAATATTATATTATATTATTAATTTAATTATATTTTATATTTATTAATATTATATATATACTGATTATTACACCCCGAAACTAAGCTGAGCACCTATTCAAGATCTCCTGGTTTCATGTCTGCAGTAGGTTTTCCTATCAATCCGGCTGTGGAGAACAAATTCACTATTCGGTGTTACTGCTAAGATATATATCTTATATATATATATATATATTAATATTATTACTTTATATTATTATATAGTATAATTAGATATATATGATATATTATATATGTGAGTGTGTTGTGTTGGGGTAACACGATTTCCAACAAAACCACTTTACCATCATACAACCAATAATAGCGGCCTTAAATCTCGAATCACACAACGGTTTATTCTTAGCGAATTGACATCGACGAGCTTTTGACGTTTCCAACAACATGTTAATCATAAATTATTAACTATTCCCACTAATTTAAAGAACGTGAGTATCAAACTTAATGGGAGAACAAAGTTATATACAGACAACAAATATCCCTACAGTAAGATTAAAATGGACCTACTACTTCAGCTTTTCCTATCCCTACGTATTTACTCTTCGGCAGCGAATCACCACAACCCAAGGACAAACTAAACTCCTGGCAGATGAATCACCCAATTGCCAATACACAACCAGAACCTAAACACAGCTACAAATACTCAATACATCAACCAAATTCAACTTGGGATGACAGGCATGAATTGCTTATGCTTACTATAATTCATCTTCACTCTATCGTAAACAGACCGCAACTCGGTTACCCACCCCTAATCTAATAATAAATAAACATTTTATTCACCTTAACAAAACATCTTAAAATCTCTTGTATGTACATTGACCACATATGATTTCACTCGATTGATGACAAACATCAGAAACAAAGAAACTAAAGCATAATGCGACATCCTTCATGATCACAGATGCAGATCAATATTAACATTAAACAATTCATCCAGTCACACTATTTATGTCTGCTTATCCAGTATGGCACCATATGCAAGGGAAAATTAAGAATTACAACTAACACAAACAGGCACTTTAGAAGTATACAGGATGCAAATCAAATACAGACACTCTGCTGAAAAAATAACTCGTCTAGAATGATTGACTCAATTTAGTCTCAAAAACACAAACACACCTCCCTCACTACCCAATTATCTAGCGTAACAACTTCCTTTTTTCCAGATTATTCTTTAACCAATTCTGAATATTAGAACAACCATTAAAAACAACCTTCATAACAACAAATCCAACACTACCAATTCATTTAAAGAAATGACACCAACAATATATTAAGATGAAATTCACTAGAAATATATCTGAATATTAACTCTTCTACCAGAACCATTCATTATCGCTGACAATAAGATGCCAGGGGCACACCAAATTTGCTACACGCTTAGATATACACTCTCAGCACTTAATCAAACCACCTCAAATATCGCAGCACAATGCAGCAGGTCCCGAGAAATGTAGTCCTTCTTAGCCGTCACAGGAAATTGGAAATTTCATCCTATTGATCTGTGGAGGGAACCGCGGGGGTATCTGAAGCGTGTGGCCGATCTGAAGACAGGGTTGTCGCGGGCGAGAAGGTAAAAGGGTAAAAATGGATAATTATATATACCCTATATATATAATATATATTATATATTTTATAATATTCTATTATTATATATATATATATATATTATATATATATTATATACGTGCGTTCAATCAGGTAGAGGACAGAGTCGCATGCAGACTCGGTGTTCGACCCTAGTCCGACGATCCCTAGGTAGACAAATTACCTAGGTAAGTTCCCTCTAGATGTCTTGCAGATGAGGTTAACTTTTATATATATATTATATATTATTAATATTTTATAATTATTTGATATATTATCTATATATTATTATTATATATATATTATATATACCTTATATATATATATATTTATATATTTTTATTATTATAATTATATATTCGTTTATTGTTTAAGTACAGGACACCACGGCTCAGAGTGAATCGTTTGCTGTGGTGACAGGCATATTAAAAGCATTCAATAAAGTCTGGCACAAAGCTTTGATTTCTAAACCTCTCTCTTATTGCATCTATCTCTGATTTCCTTTCGGTCTTATATTAATTAATGGTAGTGTTCCTCAACGGTTCTGTCTATCTCCACTCTTTTTCTACTTTTCCTTTAATGATATTCTTTCTATCACTTCGTCTCCTATTCAGTCTATATGTTGATGACTCTACCTTTCTTACCAAACAATTTGCGAATCGGACTCTGCTTTACCAATATTGATTGCCAGGGGTATTTTGCTCGGTTTGTCGTCTTGTATCACTACATCGGCCGTTTTAATGGGGGCATAAAGAATACATTGGTAGTTTTATCATCAAAAACACAGTTTCTTTCTCTATCAACTCTTTCACACAATTATAATATCTTCGAAAACTCGGTTCAAACCTCTCTTCTCTCTCTCTCTCTGCTCTCTCTCTCTCCTTTCTCACTTCTCTTCTTTATCACTCTTCTCTCTCTCTCTCATATTCTCTCTCTCTTCTCTTCTCTCTCTCTCTACTCTTTCTTTTCTCCTCTCTATATCTTCTCTCTCTCTCTTTCTCACTCTTCTCCTTCATCACCTTTGATTCTCTTTATCTGTTACATTTCTCTCTCTCTATGATCAAATTCATTATTCTATTCTAGACCAGTTTTTTATGTGTTGGGGTTTTGAGGACACCTTTCGAAATTTTCCCCACTCAGTTTCCCTGCTCTGTTAGGGGGCGTTGCAGCCACTGTTGGTAGTAATTATACATAGTCTGGGCGTTCCCACACTTTCTCCTTGAAAAATTGGAAAGATTTCCCCTCCTTTTGCCCCAAAATTTCCGCATTCCCCTCTCACTTTCATCTCTTAAATTTCGTTTCAGGATTTGCCACTAATAAGTAACAGCATTTTCTTTAACTTGCCATTAAGTCCTACTACACACCCTTCTTTCTGATTTTCTGTGGAGTACTCCTCCTTTGAAAGAGCACGTGGAGTCAGTCTTATGACACACAGTTTGGTACTTGTTGACCAGCTCTATAGACACAGAACGCACTTACAATGCTCATCTTTCACTACTATACTGGAAAGTCTGGAACCACTTTCTTCAATGATATTTTTTCCAATTCCTTTGAGGTGGAATATACCTTATAATGCCGTTTGTCGGGATGATGTCGCCCTGATTTCTCTAAATATAATATAATTCTACTAATCACTTAATATATTATCTCTTCATTTTAATTATATACTATTTATATTATATATTATTTTAAATACTATTGGACAGAGAGGGAGAATTGAAATTATATTTGAAAATGAACAGTTTCAAAGTCTACTCTAGAAGTGGTCTGAACATATTTTCAGAAGAGAGATTGCCTTTGGTTAAAAACGTATAGTTTTACATCACGAACTGTAGATCTGAACATTCGGAGTTAAAAATGCAAATTTCATTTACATTTAATAATTTCATAGTAGTTGGGAAAGGGGATAGTACAAAATGTTTTTACATCATTTTTTGTAATTTTGAAAGTTTAATTAATTAGATAAATTAATAGAAGAAGAATTTGGGAATTTTAAATGATAGGAGGTGAAACTGCGTTTTAAGAGGTCGATCGTAAGAGTAAATTTTCTGTTCTCTCTCTGGTTGCAGGGGCTGAAAACCCTTACGATATTGTTCTTTTCGGTGATTTGGTTGTATTTTTATTATCACCACCAACACCACTTTGCAGCCACGTTTTTGGTATATATATATAATTATATTATAATATATATATTATTTATTCTTTTATATATATTTTTATATTATTTTATGTCTATCTGAAAATTGTTAAAAGCACATACATAATTATATATAACGTTTGTTTTTAATTATTAGTTCACTGAAGATGGATTATTACGATCTTTACTAGGATCCGGATACGGTATTTGAGCTTGCACGGCAATATTAATATATAATTATATACTATGTATGATATATTTTATATTAGTATATATACTTAATTATTATATATATATATATATAGTTATATACTCATATTATTTATACTTTATTTTATTATTTATGAAGAAATATTTTTAAAATGTCATAAATTTAGAAAATATATAATAATTTTTGAATTCGAAGAATATTTTTTATATATAGATATTACTGAATTTCGGATATAATATCATCTGATACTGATATATTAAATCGAAGTATATGTTATTAGTTATTACTATTATATACTTATATTATATATATATATCTATTATTATATATAATCTATATATATATATATATATATATTATATATAATATATATATATATATAAAATAGTATAGATATATCAAATAATATTATTATATATTTTATTATATATTATATTATACTATTATAATTATATTATTATTATATATTACATATTACTATTATATATATATAAATTTATATAATATATATATATATTATATTATATATATATATAATATAATGGGAACAGTTCCGAAAATCAGCTAATAGCGATGCTAACTTTTTCACTAGCCAATTAGCCTTTCAGCTAAATTTGAAAATCGTTAGCGAAGTAATTAGACTCCACTAAATCTTACTACTGCTAACTTAAGTCCACGAAATCGTAATTCATACATGCATGTTCCTGTACCGTGAGCCTGTCTGCAATAACCCTTTTGACACACGTTTGATAACCAATGTTTTTAATTTATCTCTGTTAGCTTTAAGCTATTCTTATCATTATTAGTATATAAGGCTAAATCTTTGCTGTAAAGCATAGATATGTTGTAGTGTTCCAATTACATAAAAAGAATACTAAGAGTGGTGAAAGGTCATTGTGATATTGCAGACGCTTTAAGCCAAAATTTATTATTAGCTGCTGCCCAAATAACTGCTGGGAGTATTGGAGCTGACTAACAGATGCCAAGGATTGCAGGATGACAACAGTACAATATAAACTCGGCAGTTTCAACTTTAAAGGAATTTTGGAAAACAATGCTTTTTATTCTATACTGAGGCTCTTTAATAGTTCTTTGCAGCAGAGAATATATCTGACGAAAATTTAGCTGCCTTCATATTGCTGTCACTGAACAATTTTATATTATTGGACATGAGGTTGCAAGATTTTTGAGAAAAGCCACAGTTTTTCTGATTATTACAATTAAAACAATTTTTACAAAAGAAACTGCTTAAAGAATTGAAAATAGGGGAGGTGATAAAGCACATTGAAACTTTCTTTCAAGCTATTAAACATACTCTGCACATTTCTCTTGCACAGCCGTACACAAAAAGCACCATTAAAATATCATTTAGTAGTTAATACATTACTAAGCATAAAAACCTAACTAAGATCAACAAGGTCCAAAAATGATTTCAGTGGACTATTCAGTGGACTATGGTGCTGGCGAAATATTAGGATGATTTACAAAAGAACAATAAAATCTGACTTTTCTTGTCCTAATTAATTAATATATATAAATTATATTATATATATATATTATTACTATTTATATTAATATATATAATATAATTTTTAAATAGGTTTTAGTATATTACAGTATATTTTGACGTATATTTACCTTTAGTTATTTTATTAATTTATATTATATATATATATTAATATATTATATATATATATTATAATACCATGACATGTTATTTGTGTCCTTTATATTTTATATTGGTCCTTGTAGTATTCTTTTATATTGGTTATGTAGATCTATAT
This sequence comes from Trachelipus rathkii, assembly GCA_015478945.1. NCBI lineage: Eukaryota > Metazoa > Arthropoda > Malacostraca > Isopoda > Trachelipodidae > Trachelipus > Trachelipus rathkii. The sequence continues at coordinate 17,248 of JABUQX010057256.1, read as the reverse complement.
AATCTATATTTTTTATCGATATATATAGATTTATATAGTATAGTTATATCTTGAAAGTTGAAGATGTTTTTATTGTTAATCAAGATGTAGTGGGTTTTATTTATACTTATTTATTTAATATTTTTTAAATGGTAGTTAAAGATTATATTAATAATTAACAACTATTAAATAAGACAACTTATAGTTATTGTCAATTACGATTCACATTTTAAGGATGAAGATAACATCTAAGAAAGTGCTTACTCACTTTAATCTCTTCAGTTCGAAACTATTTTGTTTTTCAAAAAATTTTTTTTGAACCCGAAGATACTTTTTTTAAGTTTTATCGTCAGTTCATGAGCGTTTTGATTGTCCTTCATATTTGTTTGTGTTAGGTCTATTGTTGTTTCTCTTTTGTAGATTGAAGTTGGGCTGTTTTTATAATGAACGATCTATTAATTCTTCTGGGCGTGTGATTTTGTATATTTTTGACATGCTTGTGATTTTATATATCAATTAGTTGACGTTAAATTTATGCCTGATGACTTTACTTAATGATGATGTTGTATCGTTAGTCCAGATCGATATTTACTGTTGATTGAACCTAGGTTTTAAAGTGATTGGTTCTCTCCGATTGTAATTTTTTTCACGTTTTGGCATTTTTATTTTGTATTCCGGAATTTTTAACTTGATTGATATTATTAGTTTTTAGTGATATTCAAGTATTATATATTTGATTTAACAGTCGTATTGATTCGGTAATTCTTTGATAATTTTTTGGTAATTGGGAATGTGGTTGTATATTTTCAATTGGTTTTTGGCTGGGTTGAATTTGAATTGCTTTTGCATTCGTAACAGTTTGTTTAGATACCATAGGATATTTAATCATGGAGTTATTTTTAATAGTTGTTTAATGTCTTTACCAGGTTATTCGGTGCAATTTTGTAGCTTAGAAACAATTGCTCAAGACGTGATTTTTTGGATATACACAAAACCAATGGATGTAAGATGGATTTGCTGTAGGTTTTCTATAAATATCAAAGCTTGGAGGTTGATCTATATTCCAGTGTTATTGTAAGTCTACAAAATGTTTATTTTATTATTTTGTTGCTTTCTTGTGCAATTTCTGAATTCACTTATGAAGATATTAATAAAATTTAGACTGTGTCGGTCTGTTATGTTTCTCAGGATTAATGCCAAAATGTCTCGAATACGTATAGATTATTGTAGGAATTTGTAGGGAAAATTGATTATTTTTATACATAGCTCATAATGATATTAATTCGCAATGAAAAAGCAACAATATAAAAATACATTTTAGACTGTACTAACTGGAATTGATAACCTCCAGCTTGGTATATTTAATAGAAAAACCTACAGCAAATGCTCTTACTCATCTGGGTTTCGAGTCATTGATATATACCATCAGGCTGTCTGAGCAATTGTTCTTAGAGCTAACAAAAATTTGCAAGCCCGAATAACCTGGCGATAAAGAAATTAATCTATTAAATAATTCATAGATTATATCTGATGTTCTTACAAATCTTTTAGAATGCAAAAGCTAATTTCTAATAAACCCTACCAAAAACAGTTGAGCTATACAACCATTTCCATATCAAAGTTTCAAAAGAATTTTTTACGATACATCAGAGTTAAATCAAATATTTATACTTAAATATCTGTTTCAGCTGTATAATTCGGAATATTACAATAAATGCCAACTGTGAAAAAAATTACATCGGAAGAAAACATCTTTTAAACCAGTTCATCACTAATATGATCTGGATACGATAACATTATCTTATTATCATAGCAAAATTACCACACATTGATATATCACAGTCATTGTCAAAATTACAAACAGCCAGAAGGATTTATAGAGTCGCTATTATGTAAAACAGGCGCCAAACTTCATCTACAAATGAGAAATACAATGAACTTACTCACCAATTTTGAAGGATAAAAGCCTCATGAACTTGTCGATTAAACTTAAAAACGCGACGTCTCGTTACAAAAAAATATTTTTTTTTTGAAAAAGCTCCAGTTGCCAGATGAAGATGAATGGAGTAGCTAAATTCATATCAACACCAGTTCTTTGTCCTTCAGTCCTTGAAAATGTTTATCCGAGTACGGATCACGAAAGTCGCATCCTCTTTTATTCTGTATATCAGGATTTTAACTAAGTTGTTATGTATTAATAAATATTTTTTACTTCCATTTTTGAAAAATTTTACCTCAATACAAGTCCTCATATATTATTATATATATAATTATATATATTTATAACAATTTATTTATTATTTATATTATATATATATTATATTATAAATATATATATAAATATATATATATATATATATAGGATATCAATATATAATATTATATAGTATATATATATACTATATCTATTATGGCTGATTTATAGCGGTTGACTCCAGGAACGAAAATCAATAATTATGTATCGTGTTATTTAATTAATTTTGGGTACCTGATGAATCTAACCTAACCTAACCTCCTAACCTAACCTAACCACATAACTAACCTAACCTATTACCTTATTACCCAATCGGTGTAAGTTTTTTTATTAATGTTCCTATATTATATATATATTTATATTATTTTATTATATATATACTTATATTATATTATATACTATAATTTATATAGATTTATACAAATATAATATAATTACTAACTTATTTAATTATATATATATATATATTATTCTTTAATTTTATATATATATATTTATATATCTATATATATATTATATATTATATAAATATATTCATTATTATATTACTATTATTATTGTATATATTATTATATCATATATATCTATATATATATTACTATAATTATTATATTATATATTATATATATTATATTTATATATATTATATTATATATGTACTATATATATAATAATATATATAATTACGGTTCCTTTCCTGCTTAACAAAACAAAAGAGTTAACTAACTGCTCTGTTAAAATTAATTTACCCGTAGCTGAACCAGGCTCCAGGTCTCACTGTATACTATATATATTATATTTTATTATTATATAATTATATATATATATAATTTTTTTATTTATAAGTATATTTATAAATATTATATATATATTTATGATATATATTTATATTATATATATTCTACTATATATATTATAATATATATATTATTATATATATTTATTTTATATATAAGCGAAAAGTATTCATGAATTTTCAGAATCTTCCGATTTCGATTTATACCTTTTTCAATCTTCTTTCAACATTACGTGTTGAAGTTTTAATATGTTTATTTTAGTGGTTCTGGATTGATATAGCCTCCCTTTTCGGGATATTCATGTTACAAGTTTGCCACTCTGCTTCTATCGGATTCATGACATCGAATAATCAGGCAAATATGAGATGTATTTGCCATTATATATGCTATATTCATAGATTTGATCGTGCGCAACTATTTCCGATACCTTCACTACACTAAGCATATAATATGAAACTGAGTCTAACAGGGATTTTATAGCGTATATTATCTACTGTTGGCACTTAATTTACCGCAGTTGGCAAATGCTTTGCAGATAATTGAATATTTCGTTTTATTTCGGATAAATTTTCGAACGAATAGAATAATAAAATATGGCATATTCTAGAATACGGAACTCGAATTGATGAATATTCTTCAGATCTCTTATATATATCATATTATATATAATATATATATCTATATATATATAGTATTAGTATTTATCTTTATATTATTAATATTTATATATTACTATATTGTATTTATTATATAGCTTTATATTAATATATATTTATCATATAAAAAGATAAAATAAATATTAAAAGGAATAATATAAAACATAAAAACACAACATTATATTTATAATATTATTAGAATAATATTCTATATTATTATTTTTATTTATATTATATAATATATATTATTATATATATATATATAATCTTTGATTTAGATGTAACTGTGTCTGTCTGAGCTTCTCTTAACTGCTTATTTTTCATGGTCATAAGATGGCTGCTAACATTATGGTGTGGTTGGATTTCAATCTATTGTAATTTGGTATTCACGTGTGATATAACGCTCGTGCTTTGTTAATTGGTTTGTGTTGTGTTCTTAATTTGGTGATAGTGTTTATTATTGGTAATTATAATTATTACCATATATTTATATCTATAATTATATATATATATTTTATATATATATTATATATATTTTATATATTTTATTATGTATATTATACTTATAATAATATATATATATATTATATATAGATATATATTATATATATATAATAATATTTATATATATATCTATATATTTATATTATTTAATATAGTATATAATATATATATATATTATCTATATATAATACTATATTTATTTATATATTTATATATTATATATATTAATATATTATTATATATTTTATATATATATATTATATTATTTTATATATATATTATCTTTATATATATATCTTTATGTTTATATTTATTTTGATATAAAAGCTCCGGTAGTGCGTGGTGAGCACTCGCAACAGAGCGAGGTCCCAGAGTTCGAATGTCGGTGGGAGTAATGTGAGTATTCTCTCGCTTGGGTTTGGTTCGCGCTGTCGACGTTAATAGTGGTCACACCACTTTGATTAGGCCGACGTTGAGCGGTGGTGTTTAATCTGTACTTGTTATATTAATATTATTATATATACTATATTTATTATAAGTTTTATTATATTATTTATATTTATATTAATTATTATATTTATATTAATATTATATATATATATTATATCAGTATATATATATTTAACTAATTCAAAATTCTGTCAACTTCTTTAGGCCCATAATATGGCTTGTGAGCAAAATGATGACCATATGTGTATTCATTTCTATTTCAGTGACTTTTAATACACTTTTATTAACGAACAAAAGGTCAAAACGGAAGAGCCAATATGACTAACTTATATTCCAAAAGTTGTTTCTTCTAATCCCGACGCTTCTGTCCCAAGAGAAGTATATTTCCCAAAACGAATTACGGGCGGGCAACGACATCGCGTATTCTCGCCCATGCCTCGACCTCGGATCTGAGACAATCTGGAAGGGTTATCAACGGCTTTAAATATTTGAGAAGACTACAAAAAACAAACGCCGAACTTCGATTTCTCTTCTCTATTTTGAGATCTTCGTTTAGAAATTGCTTTTCGTTGGATTCATTCACTTACTTTTTTCTCTTCTTATTCTATCTATCTATCTATCTTCTATCTATCTATCTATCTATCTATCTATCTATCTATCTATCTATCTATTTATCTATCTATCTATCTTTGATCTGCCTATCTAAAGCTCCATTTAATCTATCTATTTATCTATCTACTCATCTATCATCTATCTTATCTATCTCTAATCTATTATTATTCTATTTCTATTGAAGTTAAATCTATCTATCCTATCTATCCTATCTATCTATCTATCTATGTAGACTTCTGTGTGTTTACCTAACTATTGTTCTAGTGTACAAATAATGATGCGGTTTAATGCATTATACTTATATATATATATAATATTTTACTATATATTATATATATATATATTAATTATATTTAATATTATAATATATATAGTATATTATTATATAATGGTTTTCTTAACACCAACTTTTTTATTGAGGTTTTTGCACAAACTTTCGTGATAAAAGTTTTCTATATTTTAGTTCGTCCCGAATAGGACTTCATGTTTTTATTGAAGCAATATATTTAAATTAATTTTTTGGTATGCTAAAATGTGCATTAAGAACAAATATATTTATCTTTTAAATTTTTTTAAAATAAAACGAGTAGTTTTATTAGATTCAAGCGAAAAATAAGCAAACTTTTGTAAAAATTAAATTCGGAATGTGTTGGTGTTACACTGTCTAAGAAAATTTAACTTGCTATTTCGGATAATGAACGTGAGACGTCTTTTTCATCTAAAATGATTGAATAGCATTATTCGTGGCAACGATTCTTTACAATTTTTTTATATTTACAAATATCTTTTATATTTTTTTATTATTACTGTATATTTTCCTTTCATATATGGCCAATTTTCCTAAAATAAGGAATTTCTTATCTGTAACTTTATTGAATTTGACGAATCGATTGTTTCCGTATATGATAACTTGGCTAAGCCCGAGCAGCGAATGTGGACACACCCTCTGATTATATTAATATTATAAGTATATATTATATATATAGTATTTATATATATATATATATATATATATTATTTTTATAATATTATATAATATATGTATTACTTATAATATTATTTATTTTATTATCTATAAAGCTTATAATTTATGTTTGTATTATTTTACATTATTATATATCTATTTACATAATTTATTTTATATATATATCTCAGTGGCGAAGCGTCCAGTTATACTTGGGGTAGTTAAGTTATATATATCTATCTATATATATATGATGTTTATTTATTAATACTTTATACATAATATATTGTAGTATGATATATATTATATATATTCTTATAACAAACACATACAAGCGGAGAGAGAAGAGCAAACAGATTTAAGCTCTTTACATTATCAAATTTTTCAACTTTTTCACTCGATAGGCTCAAATTTTATACCATAATTGTTAGAACTAGACTAGCATGAGTCTTGCTCAGCTTTGCATAGGCCATATATATTAATTGCATGAGATATGAAGATCTATGTACGCCCATAGCTTTTGGCGTCTCTTAAGAACAGGTAGAAGGCGGCCTTTTTTATGAAATTTAATTATTTATAATTGTTCCTTTGCTATGTGTTAGTAATTGTCTAAAGTTATGAGTTCACTCAGTTGCTTGATATATTTAGGTCATAAATTTGTTAATAATTTGTATAGTACTGAAATTCATTATTTTATTAAAAGCTGAAATTGAGATAGGAGCTAACCTACCTACCCGATGGTATACGTCACTGACATAATATATAATTTATTATATATTATATTATATAGATATCTTATATATATATATATCATATTATATATATATATATTATATATTATATAGTATATATATATATTATTATATATATTATTATAGTATAGTTCTTTATATATTATATTTTGATTATATTTATAATATTATTTATACGTTCTTTAATTATATATAATCTATATAATATATATTTATCATAAATAATTATATATATTATATGTATATTATATTATATTATATTATCTAACTTATATCTTTTTTTATATTTATATATATTATATATTATATATATATTATATATATATATATATATATATATATATATAATATTTAGAAACTAATATAGAGTTAGAAAACTCGCCATTCACTGTTGCAATGTTATACTTAGGTAACTGAATTATATAAATTAAATTAAAGTATTCAATAAATTTTAAACAATATAAAGTATTATTTATGTTGAATTAAAATTCGCTTGCGTCGCAAATTGATACTAGTTTTCTGTTGACTGCCGATGATAGAGCATTTCTAATGTAGGCATATCAAGTAATTGGTTGAATTGAGCTATTATGGCAAAGCGTGAAGGGTTCTTGAGATGGTTGTTAATAAAACAATGATCAATAATGTTTTAAAATTAAGAGGAGATACATCTTTGTGCTCAGTTACTCTAACAGCGAATTGAAGTGAACCATTGTCAATATAGACAGCTCAGCAGCCGTTTATTAATAAATTTAAAAATTTCATTATATTCATTATTATTATTATTATTATTATTATTATTATTATTATTATTATTATTATTATTATTATTATTATTATTATTATTATTATTATTATTATTATTATTATTATTATTATTAATTTTTATTTAATTATTATTTATTATTATTATTTATTGTTATTTATTATTATATTATTATTATATATTATTATTATTATTATTATTATTATATATTATTATTATTATTATTATTATCTTTAACCCTTCCATCTTAAAACATGCTAAATACACATCTGTGATTTACTAAATACTGTCCTGGTATTTAAAAAAAAAAAAAAAAAAAGTGCGTGAAAAGTCACAAACCAAACTTGAGGTAAACCACAAAAATGCATTTTATGGAGGCCATCCTTTACTCACAAAATTATTCTTCAGGTGCATAAAATGCTTGTTCATGTTGTTATTATCATAATTGATATTATTATTATTAATATTATTATTATTATTATTATTATTATTTTATTATTATTATTATTATTATTTATTATTTTATTATTACTTATTATTATTTTATTATTTTTATTTATTATCATTATTATTATTATTATTTATTATATATTATTTTTTATTTACTTATTATTTTATTTATTATTATATATTATTATTATTATTCATTATTATTCATATATAATTGTAAATATTGATTAGAATTGTAATATTATAATTATTATTATTATTATTATTATTATTATTATTATTATTATTATTATTATTATTATTATTATTATTATTATTATTATTATTATTATTATTATTATTTATTATTGATTAGCACAATTTTTATATCTTTAAAAATAAAAAAATAAATAATAAATATTATTATTATTATTATTATTATATATTATTATATTATTATTATTTACTATATATTTATTTTTTATTTATCTTTTTCTTTATTCATGTTATTTATTTTATCATGAATTTATTCATTTAATTTTTATTAATTTTATATTATTATTATTAGTATTATAATATTATGTATTGTTATTATTATTATTATTTTATTATTATTATTATTACTTATTATATAATTATTAATTATTTATTATTATATTATTTATATTATTATTTTATTATTATTATTATTATTATTATTATTATTATTATTATTTATTATTTTGATTATTCTATTATCTATTAATATATTATATCTATTATTCATTATTTTCATTTATCAGATATTATATTATTTTCATTTTTATTTTTTAACTTATTATTGACATTTATATTCATTATTATTAATATTATTATTATTATTATTATTATGTATTATTATATATTATTATTTATTAATTATTATTATTTATTATTATTATTGATTGATTCTATTATTATCATTGTAATTAATTGCTTATTGTTATATTGTTATTATTATTATTATATATATATATTATTATTATTATTTAGTATTAATTATTATTATTATTATTAATATTATTATTATTTATTATTTATTTTATTATTTTATTTTATTATTATTATTTATTATGGTTAATTTTAATTCTTATTATTATTATTATTATTATTATTATTATTATTATTATTATTATTATTATTATTATTATTATTATTATTATTATTATTATTATTATTATTTATTATTATTTTTATTATTAATATTATTTTTACTATTATTTATTTGTTTTTATTCTTTTTTTTTTTATCATGCATATATTATAATTACTTTATTTTGATGAGCATGATAATTTTATATAATGTTATTCTTATACTATTATTTTGGCCTCAATGGACGAAAACGTCCCCCTAGTAGCACCTTTTTTTCATCTATTTATTATTTTGTATTATATAAATATGTACACAACATGTAATCTATTAGAGAGATAAAATATTTTTGATTTTTGATTTTTTGATTATTATTATTATTTATCTTATTATTATTTTACTATTATTATTATTATTTAATAATTAATTTATTATCATTATAAAATTAAATTTAACATCTGTATCATAGAAAGGAAAGAGTTATTATTTTATTTTTTTTATTATTTTTATTATTTTATTATTATTATTATTATTTTATTATTATTAATATTATTATTATTATTATTTATTATTATTCTTATTATTATTATTATTAATTATTTATTATTTTTATTGTTATTATTATAATTTTTTTTATTATCACAATTGCTGTTGCTCTTAGTATTGTGATTGTCATCACTATTACTGTGATTATTATTATTATTATTATTATTATTATTATTATGATTATTATTATTATTATTATTATTATTATTATTATTATTATTATTATTATTATTATTATTATAATTATTTTATTATTCTTATTATTATTTATTATATATTTATTAATATTTTATTCTTAATTATTATTATTTTATTATTGATTATATTATTATTTTCATTATTATTATTATTATTATTATTATTATATGATTATTATTATTATTATTATTAATTATTATTATTATTATCATAATTGGATTATGATTAGTATTATTGCAATAATAATTAAATTTGACATTGTAATGTTAGTTGTTATTCTAATTAAAATGTTAATTATCATTATGATTATTATTACTATTATTATTATTTTATTATGTATGTATGTATGTATGTATGTATGTATGTATGTATGTATGTATTGTATGTATGTATGTATGCTAATGTAGATGTATGGTATGATGATATTATGTATGTATGTGTATTTGTGTATGTGATATGTATGCATATATATGTATGTATGTATATATATGTGGGCATATGTTATTAATATTATTATTATCATTATTATTTAATATTATTATTATTATTATTAGTTATATTATTATTATCGTATTATTATTATTATTATTATTATTATTATTCATTATTATTATTTTATTATTATATTATATATTATTAATTATTATTAATTAATATTATTATGGCATATGTTATTAATATTATTATTATTATTATTATTTATTATTATTATTATTATTATTATTATTATTATTATTATTATTATTATTATTATTATTATTATTATTATTATTATTATTATTATTATTTATTATTAATTATTAAATTACCCTCGTTATTATCTAATTTTTATTAGGATTTAATATAATTATTATTGATTTGGATTACTGTTTGTAATATTTGTGTTAATACTCTTACTAGTATTACAACTAAATTTGTTATTATTATTATTATTATTTTTTTATTGGATGTTTTATTATTTTTATTATTTATTATTATATATTTTATTCATTATTTTATTATTATTTAATTATTATTATTATTTTATATTTTATATATTATTATTATTTATTATTATTTATTATATATTATAATTATTATTATACTGTTATTATTACTGTTGTTTATTTCGGGTCTCAAAGGACACAACACTGTGTTGCAATTAGTAGCCCATTTCAGATACTAGGAAAATTACTCTCCGTTTTTATCAATTTATTGGTATATTGAAATAGTAAAATATTGAACTATATAATATTTGTTATTAAATGGTTACATTGTAATTGCTCTTCCCAGAATAAAAAAATATTGAATTCTTGAATTATTATTATTATTATATAAGTATTATTATTATATTAAACATTATTATTAACTATTATTATGTTATTTATTATTTTTTATTATTATATATATATTATTAATTCTTATTATTATTATTATTATTATTATTATTATTATATTATCATTATTATTCATTATTATTATTATTATTATTTATTATTTATTATATATTATATTATTTGATTATTATTATTATTATTATTATTTTTGAATATTGAATTATTATTATTATTATTATTATTATTATTATTATTATTATTATTATTATTATTATTATTATTATTATTATTATTATTATTATTATTATTATTATTATTATTATTATTATTATTTTGAAATATATGATGGAAATGACAAATAAATATTCATTTTAATTTTGGTAAGTGTTTTTGTTTTTGAATGTAAAACTACATATTAAAATCAAGTCACGCGAAACTCATTTTTATCTGAATTCAACAGAGAGAGAAATGACACAGGCGAAGAAAAACGCGCCAAAAAAGAAAAGAAAAAAAATACCGCGAAGAAAAACGCGCCAAAAATGGACCGCGAATTTGGCGCCAATTTTTTTTTGTCCTCTCTCTCTATTAAAAAATTGGTGCAAAAAAAAAGGAACGGGAACGATTCTTTATATTGTAAAAGCTTAAAGATTTGCATCAGTTATTCTTTCTTTTTATATATATATTTCCTCGGACACAGAGCAAAGAGAATTGTCATTAATGGCCTAAGGGAATTTTCTCTGTTAGTTTTTCCCTTCTCCTTCTTCTTTTTCAGAAAAAGAAACAGCTACTTATCTTTTTGATGGTAGAGAAAGAAACTAAAATTCTCTTGCGCTTAGGGGGAAATTTTTTTTAATGACTTCTTTAAGACTGATAAGGAAAAGAGAAGAAGAAAGAAAGATCGAACTCTTTCCTCAACATGTCCAGGAAGGAAGTACGAAAAGGGAAACATTTTTTTTTTTTTTCGTTTTCTTTTTTTAATCTTCCTTTCTTCTTAAACATTGTATATATAGAAAACAACTGATTTTGACTATTACAATAGCAGATATTTTAACATTTTATTCATATAATATTAATTTTATTTTAATTTCATTTCTAAATTAGTTTCAAAATTTTTTTTTTACACATTAACAGGATATAAAAGAAATGAAATTTTTCCATAAATAAATTTTTAGATATAACTATATTAAATGGAATCAATTTATATATATATATAATATATATATATATATATATATATATATGAAAAATATATTATTAGATATGTTATATTAATAGTATATATATATTATATATATATTATATATTATATATATATATATATATATATATATATATATTAATATATATATATAATATATATATATATATATATATATATATATATTATATATATATATATATAGATATATATATATATATATATATTATATATATATATTATATACATATTATATTATATTATATATACTTATATATATTATTTGTTGATATATATATTATATATAAAAAAATATAATATATATATATATATATATATATATATATATATATATATATATATATATATATATATATATATATATTATATATATATATATATATATATATATATATATACTTATTGTGATTTATATAATCATATATATATATATATATATTAATATATATTATATATATATATATATTATTATATATATATTATATATATATCTATACATCTATATAATATAATATTATTTTAATATATATATTATATTATATATATATATATATATATATATTATATATATATATATATATATATTATATATATTATATATAGTATATATATTATAATTAACTTAATTATGTATTTATATATTCATGCAATTATAGAATTTATATATATTTATATTATATATTATATTATATATATATTATAAAATATATTATATATATAATATTATATATATATATATATTAATTATATATACTATCATACGTCACGTTGCATTCAGCCTCCAAGTGGTGACTGGGAACCAACCACACGTCGCCCCTAGAAGCAATACTGCTAAGGAAGGTGCCCGGATTGGAAACAGGTTCAGAATGAATGCCCTCTATCTTGCTCCTGCTGAGTTATAATCATTCGGGGTCGAATCCCCAAAATCGCCTGTGGCCCTCAGAGATAAGCCGATTAAATATTTGTTCATTGAATTTATTCACTTATTCATTTTGTACAGTTTTATTCAGATATACTGATGTACGTGCCCACTTCTCATGTTGGCTGGAGACGTGGAAGCTAACCCAGGACTAGAGCACAACCCTGTCCCAATGCAGTCGCGGTCGGACCTCAGTGCAGTGTAATTTCTGTTATAAATGGTTCACCTGAAGTTGTATGTCTTTCAAACACCATGGGCTTAACTCAGAACCTGGTCTGTCTCCTTGCAGAATGACACATTGCAGAACCCAAATTAGGGCACCACCCCTATAATTTCACATCAAATATACTCCATTAAAATATAAATGGGGGTAAAAATAACAAAAGAACTCAACACACAACTACAGTAAAATAACAAATACACAATAGCACTCATTACAGAAGTCTCATCTAAAACAGAACATACACCTCGCTGAATTCCTTAATTACACAATCTTAAGATAGGACAAAAATCCACCTCACAACATGCCTTGGTCACCACTATAATAGTATTAAAAATACACAAATTTCGAAATACCAAAACCATACACAACAACTTCATTAACAACACCAAACATCATCAAACCAGTCAATAGAAATACAGGCCAATAAGAAAACATACAATATAATCAACTTTTATATCCCTCATCCACATCTAGAAATTGTTCACAGAATTATGCCCCAAATCTATCCCCTCTAGCACAATATAACAACTTGATCCTCGCCGGAGATTTCAACGCACACGACCCTGCATGGCTTAATACTCACAAAGAGGCGATGCACTCATTTGTGATCTTCACTCACTCAGTATTCTCAACAACAGAAATCAACCCACACGAAGACCTATATTCAACACAATCAAACCCACATCCCCCGACATTCCTTTCTGCTCTTCTCAAATTCATGTCACTATTACATGGCAATCCTTTCAAGCTCTCTCCTCATCCCACTTCCCAATTCTTCTCACAATTCAACAGAAATACCAAAACAAAATTGCACTTCATTTAAAAAACATATACCAACTACCAAAGAGCAAATTGGCAAGCATATAATGATAGTATTGAACAGGATTTGGAAAGATTCCAAATAGCCAATTTCTCCTCACTAAATCAAGAAATACAACATTTTAATAAAACAGTCCTCAATACTTCCCAAAAAATAAATCCCACACGGTTACCGTAAACAATTTAACTCCAATTTTTAACCTGAAATAAAACAAAGAAACACCCTCAGGCAAATTAGACAACCAACCCCAGTTCAACTAAATTGAATCACAGACCTTAACAGTAGAATAAATACATTGATTAGCACAAATCAAAGAGAGATCTGGAAACAGTACACCCAAAATATAGATTACAAGACGAAAACAACCTAACTTTTCAGCACAGTAAGAAAAATCCATGCATCACATATCTAACTCCCTCCCATACACGAAGCAATCTGCAAATAAAACAACAAAATTCCTGGTTCAAAAAATTAATGTAATATCTCCTGTCACACTATTCAAAAGTTTGCCATAAACCCACAATCATTCTAACAGACAAATAATTAAACTGTAACCTAAAAAATTGAAAAATAATCCAGATGTATTCAACATAGTTAAAAAATTAAAAAAAAAAAAAAATTCACAAGCAGTAGGTCCAGACCAAATATCAAATTACATCACAAACACTTGGGAACCAAGGCTATCGAAACCCTCACCCAATTATTTAACACAGCATAGCAAACTAACATCCTCCCCCCCTTCTGGAAACACGCCCACATAATTCCTATATTATAGACGGGTAAACCACCCAACAGCCCCACTTCCTACACACCAATTTCACTGCTCTCCACAATATTCAAAGTATTGGAAAAATTAATATTCAATAGAATCCTACCTTATATTCCTCTATCTAACACACAACATGGATTTAGACAAAAACATTCCACAACCACTCTCCTAACTGATTTAACACAGCATATTCTGAATGGCTTTAACCAAAACTCTTCCCCTCTCTCGCACCATTCTAATCGCAATAGACATTAACAAAGCATTTGATACAGTCCCCTGACATATCTTAATAAATAAAATATTAAATACTAACATGCCCATTAAAGACAAAAAAATAGTAGCAAACTTCATATCAGGATGTACAGCTAAAGTTATACAAGGACAACACTCCTCCCGTACATACAAACTATATAATGGCGTCCCCCAAAGGAGCCATCCTCTCACCTTCACTCTTTAATCTTTTTATGCACGATCTCCCAACCCCCGCCTCCCCTTATATAAAAATTAATAGCTATGCCGATGATCTAACCATTACTGCTCAACACCCCTCCATAAATACAGCACACATAGAACTTCAACATTATATAGGACAACTGGAACAGTGGCTGACAGATAATAGAATGTCAGCCTCACCCCAAAAATCTTCAATTACATTATTCACACCAGATAAAAGAGAATCACATAAACATCCAACAATTCATCTTTTAAATAATAGACAACCAACCATCTTAGGATTGACATTCGATCCACATATGACATTTGTCCCCCACATAAACATCACATCCAAAGCAACAAATAAATTAAACGCTATGAAGGCAATAACAGGAACAACTTCGGACAACATATAGAAACAAACTCAATAGTATACAGGCAATATCTTCATCCCTCTTTAAACTACGCTTCCCTACTACCCCCCACCCCTCCAACTAGGCTCATCCACGTACCAAGAGACTACATTAGAAGCTCGAAGTAGTCCAACTCAAGAAGCCATAAGGATATTAACTGGTTGCCTCCCCACCACACCTAAACATCACCTTCAAACTGAAACAAAAATCCTACCAATAGGTGCCCATCTTGACATGTTAGGATGCAATTCTTAACACGATCTCTCTCCTACATCAAACACTGCAAAAAACAACCTACACTTAGAAATAAAAAAGCTGCACCAGCAAATTGGTTCTGCTATATACAACAATCTGCTTCACCACAACCACCTGACACTCATATCATTAAACACATTCACACGCCACTGACATACCCGCATACCCAAACAATACCGTACTCCAAGCACGTCCACCAGAACTCTCCAATAGTGAACAAACTTTGGACCGCCAAACACGGGTAATGCTTTCACGGTTCCGCTCTGGGCACCACCCCTCCCCCTTTCAGGAATACAAATTTGATTATTTTGGAGATCCCTCCCCCAACTGTCAAAGATGCCTCCCCAACTGTCAAAGATGCCTTTCCCAAACCATCGACAACACAAAACATCTCATAATAGATTGCCCTGCCTTGGAGGGCATTAGAAACAATTTCACTGGACTGAAATTATCGGATCTCTGGGCGCGGCCGGCGATGGTGGCGAAGTACCTCGAGGTTGCCCGCTTCTTGTAGGAGGGGAGTAGGGGGCGACAAAGTATATATATATATATATTATATATATATATATATATATAATATATATATATTATATATATATAATATATATTTATGTTACATATTAATATATATATAATATTTAATATATATATATATATATATATATAAATTACATATATTAATTAACGATATATATATATATATATATATATATATTATATATATATATATATATATATATATATATATATATATATATTATATATATATATATTATATATATATATATATATATATATATATATTCTATATATATATATATATATATATATATATATATTATATATTTATATATATAATATATAATATATA
>JABUQX010057255.1:25000-55274 GCA_015478945.1 Trachelipus rathkii | reverse complement strand
AAAAAATAGAGAAGCAAAAGATAAATAATCCGTAAAGACCGTATGCTACGTAGAGTATTCTTGTAACACGGCATCTAACATTTTCGAATCTGTAACTCATCTTACCACCCAAGTATGTGGGTGCCTTCCGAACACACCAGTTAGATTTTTTTAATTTTCACTCTCTTGGTCTCTCATACTTCTCATTTATTCTGAGAAAAAATTATCGGTGACTCTTCTTACATCGCTCGGTCCCCATTGTCGTAGAAAAGAGTCACCTGCACACTTCGTCACTCCAGAGAATGCCTGTCGTACGTTCAGGGATCAGGTCCATCGGGGCCCAGTAATGCATCTCAATCAATTCTATACTCATCATCAGGTCGTGCCTGATCTCGGTGCGAGTGTCGGTTGCTCAATCATGCCCCGAAAATAGTGTCTGTCATTCTGATTATATCTCAATCATGTCATGTTAACTCGTCAGCGTCTCTCTCCTCTTCCATTTAATTTATTTTTTTTCTTTTTAACTATTGTATACTGCTTTTCTTTTTATACTGGTTTGTAATAAATCTTCTTTCCATCTGATACTATTTCGTACCTCTTGACCAATATATGATATTAAGTAATATATAGTCATTTCTAGTAGAGATAAGTAAATAATAAAAGAGAGATTAGTCCTGAAGAACAATTTCAAACACATCTTTTTTCAATAATTTCCACCCCCAATTTTCGTATTAATTTCCTTCCAATTGTGGTTTAATTCTAAATGTAATGTAGTAAGAAAAAAAAAACACGCAATATAAAAGTGAATACAAATCATATGCAAATTATTGAGAGCTCATAAGTGGTACCGCAAAGAGTTATCAGTCTCTACGACGTAATAACGCTTATATATTTACCTTGAAAAATCCTAATTTTCTCTCTTTTTAAAAAAAAGGATGAATGGAAAGAGTAGAAAAAATAATAATCATTTATTATAATAAATACAACTATACAATAAAATACTAAATATAAAAAATATACTATATAATAAAAATATAAAAAATCAAAATATCAATGTACCCATCTGGTGAGTAAAATCTAACCTTGCTGTTAAAATTCCCCAAGAAATAAAAAAAACCTAGTTAGTATATATAATTATGCCTCCAATTTAAACAATAAGAAAACAAAATGACTCGTAACAACTTGCCTGAAGTTATCAAAGCTACTACAACTACTTCTAGTCCCTCATGAATATTCTCCATAAATGGGGGAACAAAAGGGAGGCATAGACAACTCATTTCACTTCAAAATAATTTATTAGCAGATTACCTTTAAGCTCATATCGATAAACAACTAGAAGACCACTAATACTTGATATATAGCTTATTAATAGCTAAAAAATAACCACTAGGGAAATATTATAGATTATCTTCTAATTAGGTAACTCAATATACAGACTATATATGATGTACAATTATGTACGATGGGATCACTTAAAAACTTGACTGTAATACAAATCATAACACACATATTGTGAGAAGCAAATTTAAAGCAGGGAACGCTAAGATAACTTATCACCCATATAGGCTGTCGTGATACAAGTACTATAAAGGGGGTAATTACTTTAGCGGTTCTAAAAATATTATATTATATAGATACTCATTTTAAAACTTACATTGGTATAAATTACTAGAGATAATAACTTTAGCTATACAAAAACAATGTTATCATTACTAATATTATATAATATAAGTTCCAGCTACAATAATAACTAGTAATAGTAGATAAAGGCTTTTAAATATAATAATATCATTAATAATCAATATTTTATGATAGAAATAATATAATTTAACTAATAATGATCCATTTCTTAATGAATAAATAATTAAATTAATACTAATAAAAAATATTATATATATTATATAAGATAAATACTTCATATATATAAATTAAATAATATAATAAATCAATCATAATGAGTATAATTAATATAAATAACAGTGTAAGACATTATATATATAGAGACCATATAATATACAGACGTTATTTGAATAATCGTTGTGCACTATTAGGTAATGGATAAGATGACGTTATGCAATAAACTAGGTAATATTATGGTGACGAGGTCGACTAACGGGGGGTTAATATATACGATAAAATATATCAGTACTCACACGGGTAGAAGCAGAATGTTTCACTCACCGAGTCGAATAGAAATAATATATATTTACGTACAATTTAGAATTTAAAAATGCATAAATTGAAATTTACTTATTTATATAATTATTTAATTAATACACAATAAGACTTCTAGGCAAAATGAATTCAAATATAATTAAAATCTCCACATTATGTGTAATTAACTAGTCAATGTAGGAGGTTTTGTGCAAACTCACAAATAACTCTAATTAGAATTACCAAACGACATAAGAGACTACTACTAAAGTACTCATCAGATTACGTACAGATCTCATAATATATAGAACTTTATTACCCAACCAAGATTACTATTAGAAACTCTAGACCCCTCAACCAAATATAAAAAAAATCAATCTTATATACCGAATCAGAAACTATGTCCAAATCATGACTCTCATATAAAGAGACCAAATTCTCTCCGTCCAGCTATGTAAATAATATTTAATAATTGACTACCTCGCATCAACCATACAAGTATATATGGCATACGACACAAATGTCCACTAATGAGATATCTAGAATCATATTGAGATCTTCCCTTACAAAGTTAATCACCTAATCCTATTTGGGAGCGAAAGTCGACATAGCCGAGCTAGAGCAAGTCTCCAAGATCAGAATGTACCTAATCTCAAAGTTAGTATGGCTCTTCTCATACCAGAAATTATAACAATAAGGATCGCAAGGGGGCAAAGAGAGGGTTATAGTTTTTAATAAACATTGGAATAAACAATTGAACAACTTAATTAACTTAATAGAGATACCATTGTCAAAAATAACTAGATGAATTGAACTAACTCGCTGGGCGGGGCGGGAGTGGCGGCGAAGAATTAATTACCGTTAGGACCCTCTATCAATAAGACATTTTAAATTTATTTGGCCCCGTGAGCGAGTTTACCGAACCGCTTAACCGCCGAAATTTTTTGAGTAAAGTAGCTTTATTGACACTATGTATTTTCATATCGTTTTCAATCATCAAAAAATTTATATAAAATTCCTCTCAACTTAATTCTCATTCAACTGATCTTTAAATAAGATATATCTAAGCTAATAATCAATAATAATAAATAATAAATAATAATAAAATACAATAATAATTAAATAATAATAATGAAATAATATACTACATTATAACATAATGAATAATATAGTATAATAATAATATAATTAATAATCATAATAATACTATAATAATAATCCAATAAAAATAATATAATCATGATGATTGATCGATAGATTCGGACGATCATGTATGTTCTCACTATAGAAATTTCGGGAGTACAATAATGTGTAATGGATGGAAGTGTGTGCTAAGAGTGAATTTTTATGAAGTTTTACCTTCCATTACAGGATATGGGAGTCATTGCTAATTATTTAATAGATTGGTGGAAGTTCTTGTAAATTAATACGTACTTCAGATGCATGATAGGAGTGGGGGTATATAGAGTTCCGTGTAACTGGGCGGCTTCACGACATTGAATCTTATTTCATAAAAAATTTTGAAATTGACACTGGGCTTGTAAGGCGTAGATTGTGCCGCCTTTCCGCTGCAGAGATTAATTCAATATTCGTGAGGTCCTTGCGCTGTTGTTTTGAAAAGTATGGGTCATTTTGCTTCAATTATTCATTTACAAAAACTGATAGACCGCGCTTACCAATGCGTAAAGTTTCCAACTAGATGATGAAGCGGCGTACGCTCCTCAGCCAAATGCGAGAATTCACTCGTTGGCCTTGACTTGTCTCTAATTGGATGGAATAATATTATTGTACAGTGTACTTACATAGCTAGCAAATGGATCCTCTGTTTCAACGAATACTTTAGGCAAGATTGATACCGAAACGTCTGTGTTATTGATGAGAGTTATAATAAACGAATCAACTTTTGTATATTGGGATAGTTGTAGAATTATAAGGTCGTTATATTTATCGTTTTATTAGTATTGTAGAAAAATTTTTTGTTGAATTTATTCACATAGACTCCAAAAAAAAAAAAAAAAAAAAAAAAAACGTGATAAGGGCAGAATTCTCTAACCCCTTACTATAATACTATGTAATCAAACTTGATATATGCATCCGCTAATAAATTTTATTATTCTTTCATTGTATAAGAGAATATTTAAGCGGAATCTTTTGTGAGGCTGCCGCACTTTCAAATGTAATTGGCCTGGCCTACGGAAAACAGTGGAGTCCAAACGGATTATGCCTCGGGTATAAGGAATATTAGGCAGAATCTTCAATCCTATAATAGCATAAGAAGATGGCGTTATATCTCACGTCTCTCTGAGAAAGAGATTGGTGTCATATCATGTAGCTTATTAAAGACCGGAAAATTGTATTTTTGGTTACAGAAATGGTATAGTTGTTTATCGACTTTCATAAATCTTATAATAACTGTGACTAGCCTCTGGTGGAATTAAGGAATGTGATGGCGTTATTAATTGGTTTTTAAACAGCTGATACTATTATTTTCTACTGATTTAATATTTTGCTAAATAAAAATAAAAAGTAATTACCTCTTTTCATTACCACTGTATTCAACTCTGCAAGGTTTATAATATATATAATATTACGTAAATAATATAATATAAAATGATCATGATAAGAAATATATAAAATAAATATATGATAATCATATATAATTATATAAAAAATACGTATAATATATTAGATATCTATGCTATTCTATAATATAATATATATTAGTCTAAAGTTATATATATATTTAATAGATCATATATATTATATAAATAATATATATATATAGTATATATAGTGGGGGATTATGTTGCCCTCTAAGTAAATATCGAATTTTTCTTCCCGACTGTAAATAAATTAATCTAACATCTCAAATTTCATTTTTATTTCTATTAGAAATAACCCTAAAATTTATCAATTCTACATTTAAATTCTAATTATTTCTTAATTTATATTCTATTTATCACAAAATTTATATAAAAAAACATAATTTCCGATTAATCTATAATTTCTTAAACATGTTTCATTTGGCGTTAGGTCTCTGGCGCGGCAAGTTGCTGTTGTGACATTTTAATGCTGTAATTAACATCTAAAAATGTCCAATTTTGGTTAGTACTTGTTCTTTGTTGTTGTTAAAGTTGTTGCTTGTTGTTGTTGTTGTTGTGTTGTTTGTTGTTGAGTTTGTTGTTGTTGTTGTCTGTTGTTGTTGCCTGCTGCTGTCTTTGTGGCAGTTATTGTTGCTATTTTTGTCCTTGTGGAAATTTGTTGTATTTTTCTTCTTGCTGTTATGCAGTGTTTAGTGCGTTCTTGACAGTGAGTGTTGTTACTGTTTGATATAAGTTGGTTGTTAGTTCATTAGTATTATTTCTTGTGACAATATTTCCATTGTAGATGTTTTTTTGCTGGTAGCTGAACCAAACTAATATTGATACAGATGTGAACCTGGACTATATATATATATCAATTTATATATATATATATTATATTATCTGACTATATATATATTATATATATACTATTATATATCTATAGATTAATATATTAATACCTTACAACTCAACTCGTTCATACTCAGTATAAAGTATATATTTATATACTTCCTATTACATATTTATTTTCTTTGTATTGAATATATAATATATATACTACAATCACTGCATGCACACTGTCATCAGTCCCAATTAAAAAGAATGAGAACACCAGAAGTGAGGGGAATATGAGAAACGGATGAGGGGAGATCGGAGGTCAAATACTTCTTGAAGCCTTCGTCCACATGCCCCCCCTCCAACCTCTTGGCGAGATGACACGTTCCTGAAATCTCTGGAAAAAGTTATTTGTCATTCCAATCGTCTAGAACTTTTTCAGGCTTAAAATTTGGTTGAATGAAAAAGGAAAAAAATTGATATACAATTGAAATCCTTTTCCTGGTTCTTCTGAAAGACCTGGAAAACCATTTTGTAGAGGTTTAGATCACGTGGTTAATAAGTTTTATGAAGTGGGTAACACTATGTTTTAGGGGGGGGGGTTCTGCTTCACAGGATCTGTCAAGGGAGGGGTAGCGTAACGATGGTTGGTGGATAGTTCGACTTCATGATGTTAAAAATAATTGAAAGTTTATTACTTTTTTTTTATACTTTTGATATGTGAAGGTATTGTCTGTTTAATTATAACGGTTTTGCTCCTTACCCAGACTCCGTCAGAATCCGGAAAATTTGAAAATATGTTAACATTTGCCATCATACAGGTTGTTGATGCACAATCACGATTTGTTCTTTTCAATATATCTAATAAACTATATGATATATTATATATATATATATCTATATTATATCTATATTATTATATATATTATCATATATACTATTAATATAATATTAAATATATATATATTCTATATATATAGTATAATATATAGGCAAAATCAGTTTTCTGTTCAGGACTCAATTTTGGAGAAATTGATGACTCGAGTTGTCGAGTCGTTTCTGTTGAGCACGTGAGAAGATTGACTCATTCATCCCTTTTATATATAAATATATATATATTAATATATATAAGTATATATAGTTATTATACTATATATAATATATATATATATATATATGATAACGTATTATTATATATATATTAGATTATATATGGATATGAATATAGCTCATTAGTATAGTGTTATATATATAAGTATAGCTACACAGTAGTACACTATATCATTACTCACGGCCACAAAGGTTAAAAAAATAGAAATAACAAGCTCGTGTACTTACTAATATAAGAATTAACTAATTATCATAACTGGAATTAGAGGCCTGTAGTTATCTTAAATTGGGATCTACACAGCAATCTAAGCCAGGTATAATAGTTATGGTTAATTTGTAGATTGACTTCTTTCGACTTTTGTATTATTTTAAATATGGGTTTTTCAGAGATATTTTAATTTATTAATTACACTAAATTAAATTAAAAAATAAAAATAAAACAGAAGCAAATTATTTTTCGTCTTGTGGAGAAAATAATTAATAAACAAACACATCGCTATAAATTCTCACTTTTAATAAAAAATAGAAAAGTAAAGATCAAACATTCAGGAATGCGCTTCTCACACCGGTAAGTAATTTTGCCGATTATCATATAAATAGCCCGTGACTGAGTCAAATCTTCTCAGGACTCAGCATTTTAATACTCGTAACCCTCGAGTCCATCAATTTCCTGCAAAATTAGTCCTGAACAGAACTGGACTTTTTGATACATATACTGATATATATTTATATTATAATATAAATATATAATAATCTAATATATATATATATAATAATATATACTATATATATATTAATATAATTATTATATATCTATATATATATACGTAGTAGTTAAAACAAATCAGTGTTTTGCCTAATACCGGTTGAGGGAGATAATGCTGGAGAAAATAAAGCTAATTGTGATGAAGAGCGTTATCCGAGGGTACCAGAGACCAAGAGGAAACCTAGAAAGAGATGGGAGAGCTCCCAAAAGTGGGTAAGACCCTGTTAGTGGGACAGCATCTTCTTCCATCGTCTCTATCTTTCCATATTTCCTCATGCTCCTAGTCTCCCGCGACGACGGCAGTTGCAATGGCGTTCTTAACGATCCTCTAAGAGCCTATTAGTTAGAGAAATTATCGCACGGCGGTATGTTTTTTTTTTTTTTTTTTGCCAAGAAAAATTTGTTTTTGTTTTATTTGAAGTCTTTGCTTTGGCAAAGTTTTCCGCTTTTTAATTATTTCTACTTAATTTATTTCATTTTAATAGGTTCATTTGTTCTTATCAAAACGGTCATTGATTTTGGTGTAGGTTTCATGTTTCCATTTTTTACTGGTGGGAATTTTGTCATGCGGGATTGACTGTGTTAAAAGAAGGAAATGATGATAATTTTTTTTCTACTTAACGATCTGAAATTTATATCAGATTTTGCAAAGTGAGTGGCTACAGTTGGTTATGGTTATCTATCTCCATCAAAATCCGACTAGAATGTAAAGGTTAAAAAAAGCCTTCAAGCGAGTGGGTCTCATACATGTACGCAACTCCTCTGTGCATCTACCCTATGTATTGTTTAGTTTAAGTCTTCATTCAACTTAAAATTTCTAATGAAAAAACTAATTTAACTACAGGATAAAATAATTGTTGAAATGAAAAAAATCTCATTTAAAGACAGATAATTAAAGGAGTACAGTAAAATCGACTTTACTCAACCAATTTTTAGTAAAAAATGAATAACAATCTCTTATTTTCTGATTTTTCCCTTTGATCATAAAATGAATTTCCTTAGTTTTATCCATTTAACTATCAACTTATATATTTATAAATATTCTATATATATAATAATATATATATATATATATATATAATCATATATATATATATATATATATATATATATATATATAATATATAAGTATATATATATATATATATTATATATGATATATATATAAATATAATATATATATACTAATTTTAGAGGTGACCGGATTCCGGCCGGAATTTGCATTTCTTTCGCGGTGTCCGGTTCCTGCCGGAAACGGATTCTAAGCTATTTCTAGAAAAAAGTTGGCTGGAATGAATTTTATTTTACATAATTTATATTAAGCCCATCTTTTAAAAAAATATAATAGTATCTTGTATAGCAATTCAAAACAACAATATTAAGAAAACCAATCTCAAATGCATAAAAAAAACGAGGGGATTCGATAGGTTTTAGTAAACCAAACTTTTAAGCAAAAACATAGATATATACAATTAGCTTTTCAAAAAGCAGTAAAGCAAATTTATTCATTGAGAATTGATCAGAGATAAGAAACTAGTTAGAGAGTATGATAAATTATAAATAACTGATCAGATTGATATAGTAATATAAGATAATATTAGAAGGTAAGCTTAGAAAGACAGATTAAATGTATATTTCATTTAAGGATTTAAGAATCTAAAACAGAAACTCCGAAATAAGTCTCGAATTATGTCAAATTCTCCCAGGTAAGGCAGACGTGGAGCTTTAAGAGAGGAAGATTAAATCCAGCTGGAACACAAAGAAGGCAAGAAGTTCCACAGAACAGAAGTAGCTGGAAAGAATAGAGGCCACCAAAAACGAACAAGTTGGGGTTTTCCAGTACTACAGCAAATGTCGAGAGCAGGCACGCTTCTTGTTGGCTCGGTGGTCATGGACGTAAACCCTAACCTTTCTTCTGTACTGCTACTACTACTTTCTATTTTTACCTTCAAACTTCTTTGCATATTTCGTCAAGCAATCCATTTTCTACTCAATTCTCTCATTTGATTGGAAATAACGTCAGTTTGTATCTTGGGTCTACATACAGTACTTAAAACACTTATTAGTTTTGGTATTTTCTATTGATACTTCTCTTCTTTTTATCATAATCTAAACTCTGCTTCTTTCAGCTCTCTTTTTAAAGTCTGAACTTCCACTGTCATGCCTCAGAGGCTTTTAGAGGGTATGCTGGAGACTGAATATGGAGAATATTGAATTATATAACTGGATTTTGGCCTTACTTTATAGTTGTTCCTTAACATTAAGAAAAATGTTTTGAAAAACTCTAGATTTTTTTCAAGTATTTGCGCATTTATAGCATCAAAGCTTGAATGTTTTGATTGTTCTACAATATGAACTGCAGAAGACTTTTCAAAACCATCAATTTTTTCTAGGAGTTCAAGTATGCCGCTATTTCCACCTGGCATTAACACTCTTGAATTGGCATAGAGTGGGTTAGGCAGATTGTGGAATCCAAGTTCTCTTTTGTATCTTTTGAAGCTTGCAATTACAGCTTAAACTGGAATGATTTGAAATGTGTACAAATAAGTTTCCTAACGTTTCTTTATAAACCACAACCTGTCTCGTGAAAAAAATAACAGGTCTGTAATACAAATTAAGGTGTTATGATAAAACAAAAGCAGAAAGCTTGTGTCATGGCCTGGCTAAACTAGTTCCAAGGTTTTCACGTTTATAATGGTTATGATGCTCATCTCGAAGGGTCAAATGGTATTTTTTTTAGGAAAATTCCTCCTCTACATCTACATCATGGTGTGAAAAAAACCTCGTAAGCGTATGTCAGATTCAGAATGAGAACCTGGAAAGACGTTGCATGAACGTACACTAGGTCCATTTCTTTCAACTCGCTAGTAATGCCAGGGAGAATTGAAAGAACTAAAGACTCGTTGAATATTTAGCTGTCCATATATCTGTAGTAAATGATATCTGATCAGCCTTAGAATAAATGATCTTAATCTCCATATCTCATATTTACTGTATGAAGTTTGGTAACATCTCTACAAAATATTTTCTATTAGGGTTGAAGAGGGGAAAAAGTATCTATTAATCCTGGCTCTCATATTGGTTGAAATGGCCTGGTTACTGTACTCATGCAATAAAATGTATTATTATGCTTGATGAATTTGCTGTGGTTTGGAGTCATTGCATATGCAAATGTTTTTTTGGGGAAGGAAACTTTCCTGCAAAGACTCGACTTGTTCATGGCTTGGATCTTTCGCTCTTTTGGGGTTTCATTTGTTTTAGAAAATACAGGATTCTCCCTTTTTACTAACCTCCAAATTTTTGAACTTTAGATATTCTGGTGGCAATGTTTATAGTGCAACAATAAAAGTGGCATATAAGTACGAAATGTTTGGTCAAACCGTTGTGTTTTGACCACAATCTAAAAATAGTCAAACCCTGTGTTTTAAATTCTGGTAAGCTAACATAATAACAAATATACCTTTTACAAATGACTGGCATCTTAAAAACAACTTTTGTTGAGGTAATTATTACTTTCAAGATGCGCAATCTAACATTGAACAACTATTATTACTCAAACATTGTTAATTAATATATATAGTATAGTATATATATAAAATATATATATATAATATAATATAATAATATATATATATATATAATTATAATAATATATTATAATATATATTATATATAATAATATTATAGTATAATATATATATATATATATAATATATATATATATTATATAGAATTTATATATTGAAAGTTAAATAGATTTTTTTTTACATTTTCTTTCATAGTTAAAGGAAGTTCTAACAAATTCCGCCCGCGCAGGGTTCGACTCCGGCTGCAATTCCGGTTCCGGCCGGAACTGAAAATTTTAGTTCCGGTTCACGATAACAAGTACTATATTATTTTTGTATATTTAGCTTTTCCATATATAACACACATAATACATAATTTATGAATGCCCAATCTATTAACAAGATACTATATGACATGAATGACCAAAATATAATATATATATATATATATATATATATATATATATATATATATATATATATATATATATATATATATATAATATTTATATATATATATATATATTATATTATATATATGTATACTTATATATATATATATATATAATATATCCTTCTAAATATTAGATATTGAATATGGGAAGTATGAGCTATGAGAGTATGTGCTGAGATACTCAAGCTCCTTAATTAATTAGATCCAGAAAGTGATAAGCGGTAGTGCTTTATTGTTTATTCAACATGAAATCAAAATGCAATCGTTAATAATTTAATGTCAATGGGGCAATAAAGAGAAATCAATATATTGTCACAAAATTGGATCACATAAAATAATTATTATATTGACTGGGCATTCGCAGATGCCAACCTCTCTTCAACGAGGCTCTCAACAGAATCCCTGACTAGCGGCCGGTGCCTTCTAACAATGGCACCGCCTGATAGCCACATTCAAATTCACCGTTCTCATTGGTCAACTTGAATGATTTTAACAGTTTTGAAAAGCCCTTAACAACAATCTTAGCATCAACATATTAACGGCTTTTCATAAAGGTACACATAGGGGTATGGACGTCAGCCCCCTTACATAAGTGCACAGCCGTGTATGGCACACACGCCATTATGCACACAGCACTGATTAGATATCAGAGCATATATATATATATATATATATTATATATTATATATATATAATATATATATATATATAATATATATATATATATATATATATATATATATATATATATATATATATATATATATATATATATATATCAATAATATATATATATATAATATAGTGTGTATATAATATATATATATATATATATATATATATATATATATATATATATATATATATATATGATATATATTTATATTATATGTATATAAATATATATATTATATAATATATATATATATATATATATATATATATATATATATATATATATATATATATAGTGCCCACAATACATTTGCTTAAAGAAAAAGTGTTTTGAGTAATTACCGATAAAATATATTTTCCATATAAACGCCAGTATTCAAAGAAAAGGATTGTTGAGTTGCGCCAAGGCCATTTTGGAACTAGAAAAATGCTGCGATTTTAAAATTTAAAATAAAGTTTTGTATTCATATTAAATATAATATTTATTCCCAGTAAATGATTATATAATAATTATTTTGTTATAAAGTATCTTTAACATAAAATTATTAAGTTTAATTGTATAATAGTGTTTTTAAAAATACTTATAATATAGTAAAGTTAATCTGACAATAAGTTTTCTGTAAAATTTTACGTATTTTAATTTTGCTTCTTTTTTATTGTCGAAGGGAGAAGCGCAGTTTACCTTTAAAGCTTTTTTATTTATTTATTTTTTTTAATAAGTATTTTACGTTTATTGTTACGAAATAAGGTAAAATAATGTGTATTGTGATGTTTTATAGCATTTTGTACCATATTTTGTATAATAATTGATAAGAGAGCTTGATTTTTATTGAAATTGGTTATCTCTGATTCTCCCGCTTTAATTTCCTCCACTTTCTCATCCCCATTTGAGGAACACATAAAATTGGTTGAGACTTAAAAATTGCATGTGTGCAGGAAGTTATATAACAAAGTTAAAAGACTATTATTAGAGCATAGTGTTAGGTCAGCGAGGTTCCTGTATAAAGAAAAAGATATTTTCAATAAAAATATTCGATTTAATTCAAAAACTGAATTTTATTATACCTGCGAGAGAGAGAGAGAGAGAGAGAGAGAGAGAGAGAGAGAGAGAGAGAGAGTAGAGAGAGAGGAGACGAGAGAAGAGATGAAGAGAGAGAGAGAGAGAGAGAGAGAGAGAGAGAGAGAGAGAGAGAGAACAACTACAACGACCAGTGAAGTGGAGAGATAATTACAAGCCCTCCTCTACAATTACAAGACTTGTTAGTCGCGGAAGAAGAGCTCCCCTCCTGCCTACAACGAAACCGAGCCCTCTTCCGCCTACCAAGAGGCAGATCACCTCCACCAGCCAGTACAGTACGGACTACAGAATTGGTGAGCCTGAAAGTTGAACACCACTTTTCTTCAGCAGCTGTTCCTGTTCTCCTACGGTACCGCAAGCAGCAGTCTCTTTCCTACGGTGCCGCAAGCAGCAGTCTCTCTTCTACCATGCCGCAAGCAGCAGTCATTTCTATCCTACGGTGACAGAAGCAGAAGTTTCTCTCCTACGGTAGCGCAAGGAGACTACCACCCGCTACAGAAGATGCCACCTCACGACTCCGAGCAACCCTTAGCAGTTAGCAGGAGACCAGGTCGAAGAAAAATATGAACACCTTTTCAAGAAGATGCTTTCGAAAGTCTACCCCTACAAGAAGGAGTTCGTCGCAATAAAAGGAAGATTCAAAAAGATGATGCAGACGAACTACTTTTACTACATAGCTGGTCTTTCTGGGAAAGGAAACGGACAATAAACAGTAGTAGTTCCCAGCAGAAGATCAGGTCTAAGAAGAAAAAACTCCAGCATCATGCAGACCAGTGATGACGCGACCATCAGTCACCGTGTTAATACCCAGGTGTACCAACCTCAGTTTATCATGGCTGATTTCGTCAACGCTCATCACAATTTCAAGATGTCACATCAAAGAAAATCTTCCATCAACAAGCAGACTGATGAAGACGGGAATAAGTCATTCCGTTAATCCCAGGTCTCCCAGCCTCAGTTTAACATGGCTATTATATTAATTTCAAGATGTTAAATAACGAAGAAACTTCAAACAACACGCAGATCGATGGAGACAGGAACATTAATGACTCAGTTAATACCCAGGTCTACCAACCTCAGTTTAATATGACTATTTCCGTCAACACTGTGATAACTAACTTCTATAAAAGGACCCACATATTACATCTTCAGATGAACTTCCACTTTGTCTCTCCAGCTCTGGTTCAAATAAAAAAAATATTCATCCATGTATGGTATTACGTCTTGACCAGTTGGCATCTCATACCACTGCTACTGTATATGGATGGATAACCTGAAGAAGTGAATCACCATCAGTATATATTTAGCAGTACGTACAATACAATGGCAGAGCACATACCACTGCTACTATATATGTATTGGTTTTCCTGGAAGAATGGAGTAGAGCCAATTTCAGCGTATTGATATATCAACTACCACGGAGGATCTCATACCACTGTCACGGTGTTAACTTCATTCAAGCTGTATTCTCTTGGTGATTTGTACTTTCTTCAAAATCGCACCAGAGAGATCAACATCATGTTTCATATCTTTCGAACGAGTTTCAACACCCGGCTGGTAAATCATCTTCGCAGATGGTTCCTCTATTGGCTGGTAGATCGACTTCACAGATGGTTCCTTTACCGGCTGGTAATTCGTCTTCACAGATGATTCCTCAATCGGATGATGATTCGTCTTCCATAAAAACCAACTCATCTACTGATCAACAGGACCAATAGTGCATTTTAAAAATATTAAGTGAATTAGGTGTATAAAGATTAGTTTAGTGTAAAAATACCCTCCACTTTTAGGGGCGAAAATGATATATAATGCCCACAATACAATTATGTGTAAAAAAAAAAAGAGTGTTTTGAGTAGAGTTATCGATAAAATATATTTTCCATATAAACGCCCGTATTAAAAAAATGATTGTTGAGTTGCGCCAAGGTCATCTTGGAACTAGAAAATATTTCGCATTTTTAAGTTTTAAAATAAAGTTTTGTATTCATATTAAATATAATATTTATTCCTAGTAAATGATTATTTAATATTTATTTTATGTTATGAAAAATCTTTTATATAAAATTACATTAACTTAAATTGTATCATGCTGTGTTTTTCAAAAGGCTTATAAAATTGGAAAGTTATTCCGACAATATGTTTTCTGTATAATGTTAGGTATTCTAATTTTGCTTCTTTTTTATTGTCGGAGGGAAAAATGCAGTTTGCCTTTAAATCATTTTTTTTAGGTATTTTACAAGTTAATTGTTACGAAATGAGGTAAAATAATGTGTATTATGATGTTTTATAGCATTTTGTATCATATTTTGTATATTAATTGTTAAGATAGCTTGAATTTTAATGAAATTGGGAATTTGTGATTCTCTTGCCTTAATTCTCCCCTTCCCCACTTTCTCACGGTCAATTGGGGGAAAACATAAAGATGGTTGTACGAAAACGACATGTGTGCAGGGAGGAAGTAAAAAATTGTAATTAGAGAAAAGCGTTAGCTCAGCGAGGTATCTGTATAAAATTATTGTTTGCAATAAAAATTTCGAATCAAACCAATACCAGAGTTTTATCATACCTACGAGAGAAAGACTTCAAGAGAACTACTACAGCGACCAGTGAAGCGGAGGAACAAGCAGAAGAAGAGATAAATACAAGCCCTACTCTACAGCAACAACAACATCACCATCATCTACAGGAATACCTCCGGGACTTCGTCTATATAGCCAGAACCAAAGACCCAACGTCTGCAGGGCCCACATTTACTTCTCCCAACATGAAAGGACATGCAGATCATGGTGCATGTGGCCAGATAAATCTAACGTTCAGGTGCATCCTTCGTCTCCTCTCTCTTCTAGAGCTTCTTCTCCTGTCCCAACGTAAAACTAGAAGAGCGAGTTGATTGTTGCGCTATGATCAGTTCGAAACTGACTATCAACATCACAATATTCGGCGCAGATACACTCTTCCTGCTAGACACCGGCGCCTTTTTCTCGACCCTACCTATTAAATGTCATAGTGAAATAGCGACACACATAACGATCAAGAAGCTTCATCGAGAATTTAATTGGACTTTCCTCGTAGCTGATATCGCGAAGTCAATATAGGGTATTTATTTTCTACATCATTACAACTTTATCATAGATTGGGGGAATAAAACTCTGCAAGTCATAAATACGTCTCTTCTAGCACATCTTTAGGTTTCTTTTGCATATGTTCTTTCCTTACATATCAGCACTAACATTAAAGACTCATACATCTCATCTTTGCTTCAGGAGTTTCCTTTGTTAATTAACCTCACCCGTTGATTTGACGAACATCAAATTTAATCCACAAGGACCTGTTAACTACATGGAGACTGGATATTCTCCTCCAGTGTTTGCAAGACCTCGCCGTCTTTCCGAAGATGAACTAAAAGCGGAAAAAACAGAATTCGATAATCTTTTAAAGAATGAAATCATCAGACCTTCCAAATTTACTTGGGCTTCTCCGCTATATCTGTTGCAAAGAAAACCCCAGGAACCTGGAGTCTTTGTGGTGATTACAGGACTTTGAATGCCAGTACTAAAAGGGATCAATATCTACTTCCTCACATTCAAAGTCTCTCACAACTTCTACATGGATCAGAAATCTTCAGCAAAATAGACCTTTGAAGGGCATACCATCAAATTTTAATACGACCGGAGGACATCGAAAAGACTGCCATTACAACACCATTCAGCCTGTTTGAATACGTTTCTATGCCGTTTGATTTGAAAAATGCTGGACCTACATTACAATGCATAATGGACTCCATTTTTCCATATCTCCTGCTTATTTACGTCTACCTAGATGACCTTGAAAGGCATCTTATTGCAGTTTTAAAGCTTCTTCAGGAAAATTCTTACAAAATCTCCTTAAAATCATCTCTCAACTATTTGGGATATCATGATGGATTTTCTCTTCCTTCAGAAAAGACGTCCGAAATTTCCAAGAACCTCCCTTCCTCGAGATTCAGCAGCTTTTAGAAGATTCTTGGAAAGGATTGGATACTACCGGCGTTTTATCCCGTGTTTTTCAAAGTTCGTCTTTCCTTTGCCAGAAAAAGCAAAACACCATCCAAAAGATAAATCTCTCACTTGGACTACAGAAGAAGAGGATGCCTTTGTGAAATCAAGAATCAGCTTCAAAACGCCACAACTCTTCATTTTCTTTGCCGGATGTTATCCATCTTCAACACGTAACAGTTGTAGCCAGACTTCTAAAGGAATAGCCCTTTAGAAGATGGTTGATGGACAACCAGTATCTTGGAGTTCTTCAGCAAAAAGCTATCAGAGCAGCAACGAAAATACGCAGCTTTCGACCGTGAGCTTCTAACAGCTTACTATTCTGCTCTTCACTTCAAGCATATGCAATAAGGAAGGAATGTCATCTTGTGCACTGATCACAAACCTCTCATCTCAGCTTTCTACAGTAGAAATCAAGCAAAGAGTGATCGAAAACAACGTTACCTTTCTGTCTTAACAGAATATGTCTCTTCAATGACCAATCTTAGGGATGCAGATAACATTGTGGCAGATGCTTTTTCCCGGATATCCTACGTAACAGTAAATGCCTTCAATTTAACTGACATCGCCAGTCTTCAATTAACGGATGAAGAAACTATTACTTTTCAGTATCGTCTTCATTCTTACCCTCTAAAAGATAATATTCAAGTATGGTGTGATACTTCCTCAGCTTTTCCACGAACATTTTTTCCAAAACCTTGTCGTGAACTGATCTTCAACAATTTCATCAGATGTCTCATCCTGGAGTTAAGGCTTCTCTGCGTCTGATCTAGACTAGGTATTTCTGGCCTAGCATGGATCGTGACATCAAAATTTTGGTTCGCTCTTGTAAGCAGTTTCAACTTTCAAAGATTCAGCGTCATAATAAACCACCTATTGTTCCCATGGAAATCCCGTCTCAACATTTTGGAACGGTACATATCGACATCGTGGGACCATTACCTCCATTCTCCTTGACCAATATTTCAGCTCCAGTCTTCAGATATCTACTCACATGCATCGACAATTTAAAATAGAATTCTTCACTGAGCTATCAAACTTGATTGGATTTCACTGGCTCCGGACAAGCGCTCATCACCCTTCAGAAAATGGCCAAATCGATCGCTGAAAAGTGCTATCATGGCGCGAAATCCAAGCTGGTTGCTCTCTCTTCCAGTCATCATGCTAAATCTTTGCTGCATCCCTGATGACTCCGGATTCTCTGCTTTTCAAGCAGAGACCGGAAAACGCCTCTTTGTCCTTTAGAATTTCCTCAAGCATCTAAAAGTTGAGATTCTTGCAACGACTTCATAAGAAAATTTATGGCTCACATAAAACAATTGGATTTTTGACAGCTACAACCTCTTCATCCCTCCAGTGCTCCATCATACATTCCTGCCGAATTCCAAACCTGTACTCATGTTTTTCTTCGAATCAATCGCATTCGAAAGAGTTTGGAAGCACCTTATTCTGGCCCTTACAATATTCTTCAACGGATGGATATCTGCTACAAGATACAGTTTCCTGATGGACGGACGGGTGTCGTTTCGATTAATTGTTTGAAGCCTGACGTACTCCCTTCGCCCTCCAAGACGGGCCCTCTACCAGCTGGTAGATCGCCTTTCTAGATGGTGTCTCTACCTGTTTTAAGTTCGACTTAACAGATGGATCTTTTACTGGCAGGTAATTCGCTTTCAAAGATGGTTCCTTTAACGGCTGGTAATTTGCCTTCACATATGGTTCCTATACCGGCTGGTAATTTGCCTTTGCAGATGGTTTTTCAATCAGATGATGATTCTCCGAAACAAACGGTCACGCCATCTACAGACCACCAGGAACCGACCTTAGTGTCCTTACGTAATCCAATTAGAGAAGGCAGCTTTTGTTAGAGAATTTGTTTAAAAAGCGAATAATGTAAAAACAGTTAATTTCCGTTTTAAGTAAAATAATAATACTATTTCAAAGTGATAATATATTTAAATAATATTTAATGATTAATTCAGTGATTTTAGTATATAAAATTTAGTGTAAAATTACACTCCACTTCTAGGGGGTGAAGTGTACATAGTAAACTATTATTTTGTTTTAAAAATTATTTAGTTAATTTTTTTAAAACGAATTTTAGAAAATTGTTCTATCTCAGAGCTTAAAAATCCGCTGGATATATTGCATATTTTACTTTTTATATTTAAATGTATTCATAAATTGATATTGAATATAATATTTATTTCCAGTAAATGATGATAAAATATTTATGTTATGTTATAAAGTATCATTTAATATAAAATTATTAAGTTAAAAGGTATTATACTATGACTTAAAAAATACTTATTATATAGAAAAGTTAATCCAACAATAGGTTTCCTGTTTTAAATTACATATTTCTATTTTTGCTTTTTTATTATTATCGGAACAGAAAGACAGTTTGCTTTTAAGCTCTTTAATTGTATTTAATATTGTAATATATACTAAGTAATGTAAAATCTTGTTTATTGTGATGCTTAATAGCAACGGTGTCCACCCGTAGCTCGCAAGCAACGTGATGCTCGCGAACCGTTCTAATGTGGCTCGCGACACGCGTATTTAGATTTATCACGCTTCTCAAAAATTAAATAGTTTTAGAAATTATATATATATATATATATATATATATATATTATATATATATTATATTATAAATATAATATTTATATATATATATATATATATTATATATATATATATATATATATATATATATATATATATATATATATATATATATATATATATATATATATATATATCACTAATTTATGGTCTTCTGGCCTTAGGGACTATAATTTTACTGCTGGGTATGGGGAGCCTTGTGTTGTAGTGCTTGACATATCTAAGGCTTTTGACAGTTCTTTGGATTTCCTCCTTCGTTTTGTTTACTTTTGTCTAGGTTTCTTTCAGATCATTCATTTCAGCTCTTGTTGATGGAGCAACTTCTTTCTCTTTTCTAATTAATTGTGGTGTTTCTCAGGGTTCTGTTTTATCTCCAACTTTATTTCTACTTTTCATCAACGATCTTCTTAGCTGGACTTCTAACTCTGCTCACTTTTATACCGATGACTCAACTCTCCATTCCTCCACTCATTTCGAAAGTGATCCCTCGTTTGTATCTAGAGTTGCCTCTCGTCTTCAGTTTTTCGATTCAATCCTTGCCGATCTGGCCGGGATTTATCAGTGGGGTAATCGCAATTTTGTTAAATTCAGCTCTTTACAACTCAACTTCTTTATATCTCCCTCTCTGTTTCCTATCCCCTTCGACGGCTTTAATGTATCACCTGTAAACAACATAAACATTCTTGGACTGAACATAAATAGTGAATTGTCTTGGAGACCTCATATCACATTGGTTGCTATAATGGCCTCATAAAAGCTGGGAATTCTGTTCAGATTGCGTGAATTTTTTTCTTCTGCTCAGTTACTACAGTTTTATAAGGGTCTTCTTATTCCCTCCTGTATGGAATATTGTTATGCCATTTGGCATGGATCCGGTTCCAACCTCCTTTTGGATAGTGTTGAGGCTAAGGCTAAGAGACTATTAAAGTTTCCATTGACCCTCTTTCTCTGCGACGTAACATTGACGCCCTATCTCTTTTCTATAGGTATTACAGCGGCATGTGCTCGAGAGAATTGAACTCTCACATTCCTCTACCAGTGCGTTACCCTCATAACACAAGAGGTGCCTTACTTTCACATAAATATTGTGTAAACTTTGGAGACTTAAAGATTACTCGTTGTGGTGCATCCTTCTTTCCAGCCACATCTGTTTTGTGGAACTCCTTGCCTTCTTCTACTTTTCTTGCAGTCTTTAATTTTCCTCTCTTTAAGTTCCGCGTCTGTGCCCACCTGAGGGAATTGCGTTAGGCAAGGGACTAGGTGGGTTTATTTCCTTTGATTTTTCTTTACTTTTTTTTAGTTTTGTCTTTTGTTTTTCCCCCTCCTTTTGAAAAGGACCCTGCCCATGAGTAGTGCTCGTATATATTATATTATATTATAATATATATATTATATATATATATATATATATATATATAAATATATAATATATATATATAATATATATTATAAATATTATATATATATCATTAATATATATTATATATATATATATATATATATTATACTGTATAATAATATATATATATATATATATATATGATAATATAATATTATAATATATATATTATATATATATATATATATATATATATATATATTATATATATTTTATATAAATATATATTATATTTAATTATATATATATTATTTTATATATATATAAATATATATATAATATAATATATATTATATATATAATATTATATATTATTATATTATATATATAATATATATTATATAGATATATATTAATGTTATTAGTGCGTGACGGCATGGTAAAGTAATCCTAAAAATTTTAATTCTTAATTTGCTCGAAATAGACTAAAGGTTGGCGCCACTGCTTTAAAGCATTAAGTATCCTATTTTGCAATTTAATTGTTAAGATAGTTTGAATTTTAATGAAATTGGTAATGTATGATTCTCCCGCCTTAGTTCCCCCCCCCCTCCTCAATTTCTCACCCTCATTTGGGGAAAACATAAAATTAGATGTAGCTTAAATGGCATGTGTGCAAGAACGAAGAAAAAATTATTATTAGAGAATAGCGTTAGGTCAGCGAGGTTTCTGCATAAATTAAAAGTTGTTTGCAATAAAAAATATTCGATTTAAACCAATACACAGAGTTTTATTATACCTACGAGAGAGAGACTTCTAAAAAAACTATTACCAGCGACATTTAAAAGCGAGGAACAAGCAGAAGTGATAAACTAAGAGCCCTGTCAGCCGTGTAAAAACAATGAAAACTCCCAGTGCTCATGCCTACCAAGAGGCCGAGTTTTCCATCAGCCTACAAAGAGGCTCTCTCTGCTCAAGTCTATTAAGAGGCTCTCCCGCTCAGGTTTACAAGAGGCCGAACCTTCTTCTGCCTACAAAGACGTCGAGTTACTCTTCCCCTACCAAGTGGCAGAGCTCTTTTCCTGCCTTCAATAAGAGTCCGATCCTCTTCTACCACAAAAGAGGCACGCACCCGGTGCTCTCCAGCTTCGGTCCTAGAAAGAAGCAGACCCCACCTCCATTGGGCTATATATATATATATATATATATATAATATATATATATATAATATATATTATTATAGTATATATTAATATAATATATATATAATATATACTATATATATAATTATTATATATTACATAATATATATATAATATATATATATATTATAATTATATAATATATATATATATATATTATATATATATGATAATATATATATATATTATATATTATATAATATATTATATATATTAATATAAATAATATACTCTATATATTATATATATATATATATATATATATATATATATATATATACTATATATATATATATATATTATACTCATATATATAATATATATATATATATATATATATATAATATATAATATATATATATATATATATAATATATATATATATATATATATATATAAATATATATATATATATATATTATATATATATAATTATTATAGATTATTATAATAAAAATTTTTTTTTTTGTCTGCTTTAAAAGCATTATTTTTCCTAGTGGTTCATAAATAATAAAGCAAGAAAAAATTATATTATTTCTCTTCAAACTTTTCTTTTGTTACCTTGACATCGTCGTTTTCAAACTGATCTATTTGCATTTGAGAGGAAATTAATATTTCTTAAATACACAAAATATTTTTTTTCTTGAACCGAAATAACAGATTCATTGTTGGTAATGAAAGTTTCTCAACAAGTATCATTAAAGTAGTTAATATAGTTCATGAGTCTGCTAGTAGCTGTTCAAGTGAAGATACGTTATCTTTGATAGGTATATTCAGCACAGATGGCATCAAAAACTTCGCAAATATCAGGCAAACGCATTTTGTATGTCTGTGGTGAATTTATAAAGACAAGAGCATAAAAGTAGCCTGTGGATACATCAGCTAAAATGTGAGAGGCATATAAGGCATTTTTTGCTATGCCTGTTGGGGATCAAGACAAGCAATGGGCACCTCATTTCACATGCGAACATTGCAAAAGAACTTTAGAAAAGCAAGATATATACTATATATAATATATATATATATATTATATATTATATATATATATATATATATATATATATATATATATATATATATATATATATATATATATATATTATATATATATATTAATATATATATATATATATATATATAATAATATAATATATATTTATTATATATATATATATATATATATATATATATAAAACATATAGAAAGAAATATATATATATATATATATATATATATATATATATATATATATATATATATATGAATGATTAAAACCCTTTGTTGCTATTTAGGAATCTATTTTATATTTAAAAAACACATTAAACACAATTTAAAACCTATATACATTTGCGAGTTTCGTCATTGTAGTAATATGACCTTCTTCTAGCTTTGACAATAAACAAGGCGAAAAAACTGTCTTCTATGTGATTCTATTTAGTTCAAAAGAACGAGAGTTATTTAAGATATTTTTGCAGGCAACCATAACTCCTTCATAATATATATATATATATATTATATATATATATATATATATATATATATATATATATATATTATATATATATATATATATATATATATAATATATATATTATATATATTATATATAATATATATATATATATATGGATTAATAATATATATATATATAGTATGATATGTATATATTATATAATATATATATATATATATAATTTAAAAATTTTAATTTAATTTTAAAATATTTTTTAATAAATTTTTATATATATATATAATATTATATATATATATTATATATTGTATATATAATATAGTAAATGAAATAGTATATATATTAGTTGCTTGTGATTGAGTTGTGATAACTTATGGGAATTTTATTAAAGTGTTGAATGTTTAGGCAATATATTGTTTCTCTCAATAAAACAATGATGATGAAAGATATTTAATTTGAATGTATTTTTTTCTTCACAGGTTTACAGGGGAAAGCTCCAGACCTAAATATCTTCCATCGAATTTAAGGTTGATTTGGCTGATGAACTGATGTCAAAAGATTTGATTCTTTTCTCTGTGTTGGGAGTCAGTCCAAGGTTGTAGGAGATATACAATATGCGCCTGCATCATAATATCCAGACTGCCGTCATCATTGGCCTAAGTGTCACACTTACCTGAGCTTCCTGTGGCCATTGCCTCCAAAGGGAGAGACAAGCATAGTCTAGAAGGAAAAGTAGCTCATACCCCTGAATATAGTTTAAGTTCTGAGGAAAGAAATCCATATTTTCTCAACCAAGAAGACATCAACGACTTGATCAGGGATCATGGTCTCACAAAGTCTAATGCCGAGCTTTTGGAGTCGAGACTCAAGCAGTGGAATTTGTTACGTGAAAGTTGCAAGTTAGATGAAACATCATTCTTTTTTAACTTTTTACACCAGTTAAGATGGGCTTTGCTTTTGCCACAATGTGACAGTTATGTTTGAGGCACTTGGAATTGCCTGTAACCCTGCGAGTAGATCCTCTTTATTGATAATACATCGAAGAGTCTCAATGCTCTGTTAATTCACAGCGGAAACATGTATCTATCTCTTTCCTTGGCTCACTCAGTGGAGCTAAAAGAGGAACACAGCAGCGTGAAACTATTGCTAAGTGTCTTGAAATTGGAAGAACGAAATTGGGTGGTTATCGAAAATTTCAAAATGGTGTCCTTCCCGTTGGATCTCCATGCGGCTTTACCAAGTTTCCAAGTTACCTTTGTGTCAGATACAGCAAGGCCTCCACAGAACACTACCAAAGGCGTGATTGGCCACAGCGGGCTGAGCTCAGTATTGTGAGGAATAATGTCAAATGGGAACCTCTGTTGGATTCTCAGAAAATATTGTTTCCTTAACTACAGATAAAATTAGGGCTCATAAAACAGTTTGCTGCAGTTCTAGATAAGGAGTCTGAAGCCTTCATCTACGTGCAAGACTTCTTTCCTAAGTTGTCTGGGTTAAGGGTCAAAGCAGGTGTCTTCGTCGGACCAAAAATATAAAAGATTATACAGTTATAGAGTGCAAGGAATTCCCGAAGAAGCTGACTAGGACAGAAAAAGCATCTTGTAACAGTTTTGCTGCATGGTTCATGGCTTCTTTGGGAATTACAAGGCCGAAAACTATGAAGAGCTTGTTGAGACCTTGGTCAGAAACTACGGCAAAATGGGCTGCAGGATGTACTTCAAATTCCATATTCTTGATGCTTATCTTGTTAAATTTAAGGAGAACATAAGGGCATACTCAGAGGAGCATAGCGAGCGATTTCAACAGGATATACTGGAATTTTAACCCTGTTACCAAGGATCATATAACGACAGCTTGATTAGATACTATATTTGGGAGTTGATTCGTGAATGCAACTTACCGTATAAGCATAAATCCAGAAAAACTTTTCACTTCTAAATATTATGACGTCTCAGTTGTGTAAACTAAGAAAAAATTAATGCTACTTTTGTCGTATGTTTCTATTTTGTGCAATCGAGAATGATATATCTTCAATCTCTTAATATACTTATATGTATTGTAAATTGTGCACAAAGATATATTACAATATAAAAATCAAAGGTTGGAAGGAAAATATAGCCATTTTTCATACCTTCTAGATATAGCAAAATAGGAAATTATCACTTTGGGTTGGCCCCCAAAGACAAAAATGTTGTAATCAGAATAATATGCCAAGATATTCAATATCATTCTTATCATTATCTATCTATTCTATATAATGTTATTGTTAACTTTGCATATTTTTCATTCCATTAATGTAAATTTATTTTCATAAGAAAAACATTTTAAACATTATTTGAGGATGTTTAGGTGATTTAAATTTGATATTAGATAACTGGCCGTAGGAAATGATTATTTAATCAGAGGAAAAAACAATTCACCATTTTATTTTGATTAGTGTGATAAGCAGAAGAGATACTGAATGACCTACATCAGAATCCATAAATATGGAGAAATAAAATCTTGCTTTCGATTCCCGATTTAGAAATAGTAGAAATAAGCCTAGTTTTGTAGGTACAAAGATGAATTTTCGGAACAGGACATCATTTAGAACAAACGATGGCCCTGAGAACGAGTTACTTCAATTCAAAATACACGGACTGAAATTATGTAGTTAATAAAAAATATCATTAACAAAGATTTTAAATGATTCAATATATTACTAATAAAGATTTTATAAATTCTTCACCCTCTTTGCTTGCGACTACTATTATTTTCGCATGAGTATATTTGGCGTTTATTTGTGCATACGTATGCTTATGTCCTATAATCGGAATAAATTTAATAGATGAATTAGTTGTGATTTATTTTCTAAGAACTCTCTAGATGAAATATCAGTTCAAGTACGAACTTTCAAGTGTTAATTATAAAAACAAAGGAAATAATTTTATGTGATGCAGTTAAAGATGTAGGTGAGTGATTGCCTATGATTACTTCATGGAAAAATCAGCAAATATTTGGATTCCTTTTGAAAGCGATCGTAGATTAAATGTCTTGCATTCACACCATTAACCATTTCCAATATATTGTTCGGCATGATAGAAAGATTACTCTTAAAAACATCATGAACTGACAATTTCTAAACATAATTTTAAAAGTCATTAACCATCTAACCTTTGAACATGCCATAAAATCCTGTATGGTATATAAAGATAGATGTGTTATCTGTGTATGTGGTCGTTTGTTGTTGTAAGAATTGTATAATTGTGCGTTGTATAGATTGTAAGATGTTTTTAATTTGTAGCATGTGTAGATAAGATGTTATTTCCTGTGATGTAATGTTT
Source organism: Trachelipus rathkii (assembly GCA_015478945.1). NCBI lineage: Eukaryota > Metazoa > Arthropoda > Malacostraca > Isopoda > Trachelipodidae > Trachelipus > Trachelipus rathkii. The sequence goes on along the minus strand of JABUQX010057255.1, from coordinate 28,079 downwards.
TACATCTTTATTGGTTAGCGGCTTCCGTTTATGCATAGTGAAATGCATATAAAAATTGTGCCTTTTTGTGTGGGTGTGATGGTGTGAGGGTGTGAGGGTGTGAGGGTGTGAGTGTTTTTTAAATGCAATAAATTAAGAATTTAAAATAAAAAATAAAGTGTTTTATGATATGTTACGATATGTTTGCATTGTGTGTTGGTCGTGTTCTTTCGACATGTATGTTTATGAATTTGAATACTTAATATTTTACTGCTTCATAAGAGGTTTCGATTTTGCCCTGGATTTGGTGACTCAATCCTTAGATAATAAAATTGGAGCATAATTTTTTAAATTTTAATTCAATTTTCACCAAGTAAAGTGCAAATTTTGGATAACCTAAAATATTCATTAATTTTTTTTCTACGCCTCTTATAGTATGTTATTTGCATTTGAAAGAATCTGAAAATTTCGACACATTTTAATAGAAAGAAAATCAATTTGGTGGTTCCTTTTGCATCTACCTCTCTGGCCAAAAAAAAAAAGAATCTACTTTATCTACTACAATTCCAGGAAACAAAACTGGGCCAAAAAAGCGATTTTTAATGACAACTCAAAATGGAAAAAAATTGAGATAATTTTATTATTGAATTATTTGTACCCATCAATGAAATTATCAGAGCCTGTATAACTGAAGGAAATACATATTTCGTATGTAAAACATGCAATCTATCCGTTTTGCATTTTCAAGGGAAAAATTCAAAATAGTTGGATGTAGTTGATTGCTGGTATGCAATAATATAAGATTCCTGCGAGAATGTGATTGATGAATGGTTGAAAGTATATTTACTTAAGAAATTGGATTGTGTGAAGGGAAAAAATTTAGAAGGAAGAGCTGTTTCGAGGATTCCTGATGAGATTACTGAGGTCCCATGTATTGACTAGGCTGTTAATTTATATATATATTATATATATTATAGATATATATATATATAGTGATTATATATTGATGTATATATATATTATATATATATTATATATATATATATCATATATATATATATTACGTCATTTATCACACACCTTCTCTCCCCAAGACGGGGTAAGGTGCGCACATGGCACCCCGGAAACAGAAAATATAGTAGAAGAATAAGACGCAAGTCGAAAAGAAAGCCCAGCTTAAGTGAGAACTTGTCGCAGTCAGAAAAATCCCTTCCCCCAAGGCTTCACAGGACTGTGACGAACCTTCAATGTGGCATCTCCTAAATGTAGGGGTCATCCCTTAACCCTGATTGGCCACAAACATACCCCCCTCACAAAACCCCGCTATTCACTTCTATTATGCACCATTCTTTTCACCTCAGACAAACTCACATTCTTCTCATTCAGGCATTCCTTAACTGACTCAATCCACTTTTCTTTGGTTTCCAAACCGGTCGATTCCCAGCCCACTCACCACTATATATACTCTTGACCAACCCACTATCATCTTTCCTTTTCACATAACCAAACCATCTCATTGTATTTTCATTATTTCTGTCATCTACTCCTTTCTTCACACCACACAACTCACTAATGAGCTCATTCATGATTTAATCCATTTTTCTCACACCTAACACGCCCCTAAGATTGTTCATCTGAACACATTGTACTTGGGATCTATACCTCTTATTCCAGACCATAGTTTAACTTCTATGCATTAAAACAGGTAACCACATACCGTGTAAGACATTATAGCAATCGAGTCTTAGTTCCTTAACATCCACTAAGGATTTAATTGCACCAGATACCTTCCTACCATTAACAACTTTCCTATTACACTCTACATCATCGTTTCATTTTCTTCAACATATATCCTAAATATTTAAACTCAGACACTTGTTCCAGTTTGCTCATTATCCAACATAACTTCACACAGGGGAAACAGGGGGGGGGGGGGAAAAGGAAAAAACTTTTTTTTTTTTTTTTTTTTTTTGGCGTTTTCCCTTTTTTCTTTTGTATTTTTTTCCCCGGTTTCCCCACACCCCATAACCCCACTCTAATAATCCCTACGTTTACTTACCAAAAACCCCCTCCTTTTACACCACACTGCTAAATCCCTCTACTAATCCTCCAAATTCTTTTCAGATTCGTCACACAAAACCAAATCATCCGCATATAATAGTTAGTGCAACTTCCACTCTCTTCCATTCTCTATCATTCTAACACCTTTCCTTGTCACCTCTACCTCTAATTCTTTCATAACCCCATCCATTTAAAAATTGAATAAACCAAGGAGACATAACACATCCCTGCCTCACTCGCTATTAATTTAAACACATAACTTTCAACTCCAAATTTATTCTATACCATCTCAACAAACTTCACATCACCACGTACATTTGATTCCAATTCAAGAAGACTACCTCAACTCCATAAATATCACTAACAAACACCTTTGCCATAGAGCTCCTATTAATCCTTTACATACGCCTGTGCAGGTCCATAAAACCTAAATACAATTCCATTCATATTATATATATATATATATAACTATATAGATATAATATATATCTATATATTATATATATATATAATAATATATAAAATATTATATATAATATATATACTATATATATATATATATATATATATATATGATTTCTGAAATATTTGTCTTTTGTCAGATCTGTCTCGTATGATAAAATAAGTACCGAGTTGAGAATTCTGATCTCTTCTCATATATTTAAACCTTAATATTGATGTTAAAATTAGCATATCATTAACTGTTATATTAAAAAACAAATTTTTAAACATCTTATATGAGGAAACCTATGTTTAGATATTAAAATAAAACCTATCCTTACAAATGTGACAATAGTTCTTCACACATTGGCGAATAAGACCCTTATATGAGGTGTGTTTGGAAAATTTTAAGATAGGTGGTGCCACTGCTCAATAAGAGGGGCTAGGTTTACGGACGGGTGTTTGTTATACGGGAAGCTTATTTTGTTCTTGAAATTTACTGAAAAGATAATCACGGTATCTTTCCTCAATACCGAGTTGCATCCTGGAGTGAAGACGTGTTGTTGTGTCTCGGCTGATTTTTGATTTCTCAAAATGG